>PEDP01001572.1:0-10202 GCA_002918395.1 Erysiphe pulchra
TTTCTCGTCGACCATGAAGGACTTTAACGACATCAGAGACAGTGGTAGCAGAGACAGAGGAGACTTAAACGGTATATGTGGATTTGTGTTTTAGCATTTATCCTAAATCATTAGCGAGTGACTCTCGTTATTGGTTGGAACTAATATCCTGGTCACTTTCGTTTAAAGTGTTCCTAATGCTGATTGGAATTTACAAACTCTAGCTTGCTGCGGACCCTAGTACCGACAGGGCACGGGCATTCAATGGAGCAGGGCAGGGACGTAAGAAAATAAGGAAAGGGGGTAAGAATTTAATGATTCCTTTTCAATAAAATTATGTTATGTAGGATGGATTCCCGACTTAAACATAATATGATTTGGAACGTGGGCGTCAATGATAAAGTACAATTCAGAAGCATAGCAGAATTCTTTCAAATTACAAACTCAGAAATCTAAGAGCTTTACTTATTTGCTGGATCTTTACAATCTGTTAAATCTATTGTGAAGTTATTAAACTTGAAATTAAAACCCTTTTTTATTGTATGGTGAATGACTTATCTATGTAAACTTTGATTGTCCCAGGTTAACTACATGCAAATTTCAAATTTCAGTTTTCAATGTTTCAAAATAATCTGGTAGAAAATAACATTGATTGTTGTTTTATTGAATTAGAGAGTAATAATCGTACATCGTAGAGAAATAGCCCTTCCAATGAAATACTTCATAACCATATGATGCTTCCAGAATTGAATACTCGTCATCGATAAAATTTGAGGACCAAGGCGAAGATCGAGGGAAAAGGGATTCTTATATACCACGAAGCAGGTTGCTCAGAAAAAAAAGACAAATAAGTAGTTAAGAAGCCAAAAATTAACATAAAAATGAAAAATAAAATGAAAAATACACAAACATTGAAGTGATAAAACATACAGAGATAATGACTATATACAGTAAAAGAGGAACGACAAGCAGAGGTACAAGCTAACATTTGGTCGGGTCTCCTCTAGCATCAGTCACGGCCTTGCGACGATCTTGCCAAGATGCGTACAAATCAGAAAAAAATTCATCAGGTAATGAATCCCAGGCCTACTATATTATCTGACGAAGTTCATCAAATCCTACTCTCCTAGAGTCTTAACCTGTCAAAGGGTATTGGTCTTGAATATATTTCTCCATCTTGGCTAAAAAATGCTCAATTAAGTTAAGATCTAGAGAATAAGGAGGCTAATCGATTACTTAAATCTTACAAAGACGTAAGTAGTCCCAAATAAGCCCGGATCGATGGCACGCTGCGTTGTCGTGTTTAAACCAGGTGTCCCTTCCTAGTAACCGCTCGCACTGAAGCAGTCATTTTACTTTCGACAAGATATACGTATCGAACTTATCTGAATTCGGTCCATATTCCTTACTCAAAACGTCTCCGACGCATTCCTCCCGTTATATATGACCCCGTGAAATATCTCAGCTGTAAGTTTCCAATACTTGGGAGTGAGACACTTGAGACAAAATCAGTCAAAAAGTATTTCTGCTTTTACCCTCAACAAGAACCGTTACTAATATCTGACTATTAGCTAAACGTCGGGGATCAGTAACGGTTCTTGCACCCTAATCCATCCGCTTTTGAAAACACTGAAAAAACACAACAGCACCCACTACATTCTCAGAGGGTCAGAAGCTATAGTATCTATAATACTGACGGTCAAGATTCCCTTTACGTCCAAACCTTCTTAAAAAAATTTTTCATTGAAAGCCTCTGGGGAGACCAAAGAAAGCTCTCATCGCAAATTTAAATGCTTTTTAACCTATAGTCCGACCTATCTGAGAATCTCTCCCTCTTGGATACCATATGCTCAAATTCTTGCGATTTAAGCACATATGGAATCGCTTTTATCCAAAATTGGTTGAAATCCAATTCAGCGGCGAGACTTGGTATGACTCGATATGGCTCATGTCGAAAGTTCGGGTTACCATGTAGCCAGCTAACTAATTCCCGTGATTTATCCCATGGAATTGCCGGCTTCCTCCTAATCTTCTTCTTTCCCGCCTCCATATTATGATTCCGAAAATGATAAATCTGCCGCCCTTAAATTCTAATTGTGTCGAGATATCTGCCACTGACGGTCCGAGAGCCAAAGCAGTTTTGGTTTTCAGACATTCTTCTTTCGTAGAGTCATATTTACGCCTTACTTTTATTTGATTTATTGCAGATTATGGCTCTGATTTTTCGATGGTAGAATCATCATTCTATCTAATTTTTGCTCGGTAGCAACTGCGAGTTCGAGAAAATCATCAACGTACAATTCTGAAGAAACATTTGAGTCCCGTGACTTATCAGATAAGCTGTAATCATTTGGTCCCGAATTAAACGCCAGAAGAAGCTAGGAAGATCTCAATTCTAATTAGCTGGATCTAATAAAGTGTAAAATTCATCTATTTCTGACTGAGAGGTAAAGATTCCGAGGTCTTCAATTTTGAATTCTGAGAATGTGTATGTGTACAATAGAGAATGAGTTAGAAGAAACTGTCGAGCTGGATAATGATTTCGGGAGAACCATTTGATGTCGAAAGAATGGAGTAACTCAGCTTGTTGAAAGCATTTCCACCAATTTTCTAGCGTTTCATTTGATCGATATTTCAAAATCCCTGCATGCATGCACATTTTAGCGCAGTTACTTGTTTTATGGCTCGGGAGAGTACAACAATGACGAGCCGTAAAACAGGTAAAAAAGTATAATTTTTACCCTGCAATTAAAGTCGCGCTAAATTACCGTTCTGAGTGCACGACTAGTTCAAAATCAACTTTTTTCGGACCATAAACATTTAGCGTTTTTACCTGTATTACGGCCCGAGAAAGTACATCAAATAACACCCATGTCAGTTCTAGTTGAATGTATGGATTAGAGTAGGTTTTAGAAAAGTTTAGATGGAGATAATTGGCTTTATTATGGATATTTGACGCTAAATTGTTTTACCGTCTTTGCGAAGTACTAAGAACAATTGTAGTTAGTAGCTACATAAATGTAAATATGTAGTAAGCGAATTGTGGTGGAGCTGATTAAGGCGTCCATCATGAATTAAGCCAATCACAAACTTTTTTGATAGTATTAGGGCCGTGCTTTTTAGAAGTTGGTGACAAGCTCAGTGTAAGGGGGTATAGGTATAATAAGGCAAGGGATTAGCGAACTTGTATCAGAATTATCTACCTGTGCATTCATAGAGGGACAAAAGCCATTAACAACCCATAATGGTTGAATCCAAGCTAACGTGGGATTTCACTGAGGGAAATTTGTCACCAAGCCTCGTCTTAGTACTTATCTAATTATCCCGATACAACTTGAAAGGGTTCTTTCTCATGAAATATCTAAATTCTACCAATTTTCCTCGCCCAATAACGCCCTAGTTTTATCGGGTTGTTTGTTATGGGTTCTGTACGTCGAGAACGGCGTACGAATACGCTCATTTTCTATCTGAGCATAGTTGTCTGTATTTTTGTTTTGATATTCTTGTTTTCTCCTTCAAGCGCAAAAACCTCAACACCAGGATTCACGACTACGGGCTCAAGCTCAAAATCATCATCGTCTCGATATTCATCCTTTAATGGGTATCGCAAGAAAACCGATCAAAAACGAAAGCCTCCACCTATTCTACACTATTATATGAATAATGTCACCACTTCTAATGACCCTGTTAGAAATAACGAGACGGTTTTAATTTTAACACCCATTGCGCGATTCTACCAAGAATACTGGGACAACTTATTGCGACTTTCATATCCCCGCGATCTCATCACACTTGGGTTCATAATCCCTAAAAACCGAGAAGGCAACAATGCATTTGCTGCATTACAAGAACAAATAAAGAAGACTCAAAACTCTGAATCAGCCAAGAACAGGTTTAAAAGCATAGTCATAGAACGAGAGACTTTTAACACTACGCTATTACCCCAAAATCAACATGAGTATCAGAGCGTAGAAAGTCACAAAGCACAGCGTGCAGCACTGTCAAGGGCCAGAAATACAATTCTTTTCACAACACTGAACCCAGCGATTTCCTGGGTGCTTTGGTTAGATGCTGATATAATAGAAACTCCTCCAACCTTGATCCAAGATCTTGCGTCTCACAATAAACCGATTGTGGCTCCTAATTGCCTAATGAAGTACATTGATCCGGAAACTAATAAACTTGTTGAACGACCCTATAACTTAAATAATTGGCAGGAAAGTGATATGTCCCGGAACTTGGGTCAAAAGATAGGACCTGACGCTTTGCTTGATAGCTATACTGAAATTACAACGCACAGGACTTTTTTAGCGTATATGGCGACTGATAATGGCAACCCTAAAACTGAAGTTCTTCTTGATGGAACTGGAGCTAGTGCCTTGCTTGTAAAGGCTGAGGTACACAGAGATGGTGCTATATTTCCACCTTTTGTATTTTATCATTTAATCGAGGCCGAAGGCTTTGCCAAAATGGCTAGTCGTTTAGGATGGCACGCTATCGGCTTACCTAATTATAAGGTATCAGTGCTTCCACTATTCATAATTATCGGCATGTTCTAATTAAGTGTTTGTAGGTTTATCATTATCACGGGTGAAATGTCTAATTCTATCGGCTTTTCTTATCATGATTTTTTAACAGATATCCTCTTAGAGACTAGGAACTGTCTCTAAGGGCGAAAAAGTGTTTTTGGGTGGGACGGAGTTTATATCGAAAAATTTCGGCGTTCTGTGGTCATACAAATCAATTAAAAATAACAGCTGGGGCTTTCAAGGAACAGAGAGCAGATATCTAGGAACTGGATGGCTTTTATAAGTCCAATAAATTAGCTTTAATTCTCTAGGATACAAATTAAAAAAAGTCTTTAGGAGTGATTCATTCGTCTAGATTAAATTTTTGGTTCTCAATGATCATAGTTGCAGTGATTTTGACTACCATAATTACATCATAAATTAATTACCTTTAGAAAAGAGTTCTCCTCATTTTTCAAGAAATTTTCATTATTGGACCTTGAAGATATACAATGTCGATACGGTGGAAAACCGCAACATCGATTCGCCTACATACGAGTCTTGAATACTTTGAGAAATGAATTAGAATAACAAATTTCGGAGTTGCAGATAAACTATTAATTCGCAAATGGGGGATTAGTAATATTGAACTTGCCTTTGTATTTCGAAAGCTTTAAGGAGGCGAAGACTCTCAAAAGTTCTATTGAGAGGGGAGGAGAGAAAAGGAAGGGAGAACATAAATACTAGCCTTTTTAGTCTCTTTCTCTTTCTCTTTATATAAATAAATTTCCTTTAAAAAGGAAAAGATGGCTTGATATAGAGACATTCTTGATCTCATTGAATAAGTGTAGTTGGACAAAAGTCGACTCTATCAAGTCATAAGTGTTGATCGATTTTTTTGAACGATTTTAATCGGTTAATTCTCCCCCCATCTTCCTGTAATGTGCCGATAAGCCTTAAGAAAACAAATTCTCAGTTTGGAGACCCCACTTACTAGCTTCTTCAAACTCGATCCAACGCGAATATTTTTTGGTCGGAGGGCAAGTTACTAGCGTTACTCCATTGGTGAAATAAATGTATGTCATGAGAATTTTGATCACCCTTGTGGAGCCAATAAGATGTTTCAGAAGTCTTTTAGTTTTCAAATTTCATAGGTTTCAGATTTCTTCTGTTTCTTGATGTTTTTCATAAATTTCAGCTGTATTGGTTCATAACAAATCAGTAATTTTGCTAACGAAAACCTGTAGGCCTAATTTCATTTTAACCAACTAATAAATAACTAACCAGGCTTCAAAATAACGCTCTCTACTAATTCATATGTTCTCTAACAAACTAGAGCCTGACTTTTCCTAGCTTTATTTCCAAAAACTGAGCAAATGAGGTAGGAATGGTCCTTTCTCAGCCCATCTGCCAGTTTTTTCACAGCTCTTAGAGACTTGCTGCATTTCAGTACCCGTTTGGTATTTCACTTAGTCATATTGGAATCACTTTTGTTCTTATTTAAGCTCTTTATGTTTCTTCCGCTTAATTATCTGATCCCGAAATGAGGACAGCAGCTCTGACCAAACACTCTTTACAAGTATACCAACGGTGCAGAGGTTTAGAGAGCTAGAGAGCGCCACATGAAGGGGATTTTTAATTACTGGCTACTCCTGTATAATCAAAACTCGAAGTTTGAGTCCATAAGTTGTGAAAGATTCTGTAACTGACGAGCAACGAGTGCATGACTAACTGTCTTCATCTTCTTTAACTATGAAACAGTATCTAACGGTGGATTTTCCTACACCTTTGATTGTTGTTGACAATATATATAAGTAGCATTCCGAGGACGTTCGTCTTGTACGTGTAGGCCATTTGGAGTACACTAGAGACATAATGGAGACGTGCCAAGCAGCTCCAATGGTTGCAAAAGATTCTTTTGAAGAGCGGCTTACCTTCAAAAATTTGGATTTCCATCCTAATTTGGCACTTCTACCTTGATCAAAAACTGAAGTCTAGAATAGACTCAAAAAGTACTTTCACTGCGCTTAGCTGGCTTATTCACCTGCTACTCCATGCAAGTCGCTCGTCCTAGACATCCCAATCAAATATAGTTTCACTTACTCACAAAGCACACTGAGGATATGCTTGGCTTCAATTTATGATTTTAAAAGGTTAGTTTCGGGATGCTTTCACACGTTGCAAAGTCAAAATTTCTATAAATTGCGCTCTACAGTCGAGTTGGTTGATCTTATTCAAATCATCTTGTGGCTCAATACCCCATTGTATTAAAGGTGGTGGCGGCTGAATAAGCCTGAGATTTCCAAGAGTTAGGTCAGGAAGTTTTATCAGGAGGCATGAATCGCAATTTCGAAGGACTTCATGGGCTACTGATGCATATCTTTGATTTTCATGCAGTAATTAAATTACGTACAATAGGTCCTCATTTCCTAAAACTTGGAGTAATCTTAAGGCTCCATGAAGCTTAGGAGGATCGCCAAGACTCGTCTCTTTACTAGTTTTTATATGATGCAATGTTTTGTTATTTATCCCAAAATTTTTCTGAACCTTCTCAATCTTTAGATTGGGAGGAAGCTTCACTTCTTGTACGAGAAACTCGAAAATGCATTGGAGATCAATCTAGCTCAGCTGCTCCAGATATTCTAAATGTTATAGTAAGAAATTTTCCTGTCAATTATGAATTATCTCCCTCTGCTTCTGCTGGAAATACTTTTGTAGAGTTAAAATTAGTTTTATTATTCTTATTATTGCTATTGTAGATTATTTTATCATATTGGGGCCTTAAAAGATAATCCGCAAGTACATTTGCTTTTCCTTTGCGATAAAGAATTAGAATATTGTAGTGTTCTATCTAATCCAAAACCAGGCTGCTATAACTTTGTCTATATTGACTTTTATAATCGACAGTTAGTAATGATAGTAACGTCGCCACTTTTCATCTAGTGGCACCAATGCTGTAGTAATGATTGTATGTATAAAATTTATATCTTTTGTTCAAAAGTTGATTTCTTTTGAAAATTTGAAGATAAGTTAATCTTTTACGCTATTCGTTATATTTATCATAAAAATTTTTTCCATTACTTTTACTAGTGTTCTATTTATTGCGTTGATTCTAGGAATATAGATATTTATTGTCCTAGTTTCATTTTCTGCCACAATCATAGCAGATTTCTTCACTACTGACAAAAGACTCCTCTTTTGCTCCTTCATTTTCAGAAGTTTTAAAAAAAGATTATTCAAGAGTTGGTAAATCAACTAGTCTTACAAAATCTGAGGTATTTATATAGCCATTTCGTGTGATTTTATCTTATATTGGCTATTTCATAATTTGAGATGAGATTTACACCACCATTTCTACAATTTCTTACTTCTAGACAAGAATATATGTGAAAAAGGTAATGTCTCGTACATGGGTACGAGACAAATAAGTTTGAATAAGTTTTTTCAAAAGGTCTCTGGTCGAATCAAAAGTTCAGCCAGTTCCTGATAAGTAATAATAAGCATCTCGTAGATCCAAGTGAAAGCTTCTGATGATTCATCGCGTTTAAGACTCAAAGGGAAAAAGTTGTTAATAGACTATTTAAGACATTATTCAATCGTTCCATCATTGTAGATATGGCTTCAAGAAGTAGTATCTAGGTGGGATACTTCCTCAAAGCCCAAATACATACTTCATGAAAGTCACCACTCACATCTAGATGACTCTTTGTGACCAAAAATGGTATGAAATATGTACCGCTTGCAAAGCGTTCTGAATGCATAATTATTTGCGGGCTTTCATCATCTTTCACGGCAAATTCCTCAAAATCGCCATCTTCAAGGTCAACCAATTCTACTGCAAGAGACCCACTCATAGAGCCAGAGCCATCAGAGACTGAATTTTCCTCATTTATAACAAGGATTTCATGATTTTGAGTCTTGAATTGTGGCCGAAGAACAAAATATTGCTCTACCCAAAATGGGTTACACCTCTGTCGCTTAATATTGAAGAAAATATTGACGCGATCTGAGACATCCTCGTTGCAACATATAATATGTTTGCATATTAGGAAACGATTCAGGAGAAATAAGTCGCATCAACATGTCCATTCATATGGATAAGTTTGATGATTTAGTAAACTTCGTGGGTCTGCTCCACAAGTCTGCAACGTTTTCCATTAAAGCTTTAAATCTTATCGCCATACGGTGACACCTAGGCAATGATTTTTACTCAAAATGGCCTTCATTCCCTCAATTGATTAACGGATCACATTTAATGCCAGAGCCTAGACGACTAAATAAATTCTTGAACGACTGAAACAATAAAGATAATCATGCTTAGTTCTTCTCCTGTGTGATTCGACAATCATTGTGGTCTTTAGAACCGGCATTTTATCAGCATTTGCTGAACGTGCCCAGCGCTTCCACTGTTCTATGGCGTGACAATTGACGTATAAGTGAGCCCAAAGACTGTAATAGCCACTAATATAACACGAAGTGTTTAGTCCATTGTTCATTAATACAGTTGCAGTGAAGCTGAGTGATAAGTTCCAAATTATCTGGTATTGTTATGACGGCTGAACATAACTATAACTATTTCCCGCTCGGTTATGCTTGTCGGCTCAATAGTACCAAGATATTTGGTTAACTGCTAAGCTACATTGACAACGACCGTATCGATGGTCGCCATTTCTACGTGCTGAGTACGATCGCCTACATATTTCTAGTGTCGGCACATGTTAAAGGCAAGTGCGAATTCGGACAAGCACGAAAGCTATGCCAAGAAATAATCTATATCTATCTATGGTTATACATAGGAAAGAAACAATACAACTATATACAATAAGGGAAACGGTTGGTGATTCCCGTCTAAGATTGGTATTCCTAATCGGGATGCACTTATCTGAGTGATCCAGCATATTCGAGCAAGACTGTCCAATTTAGGAGACACTTGTCGTCAGTGATCTGGTCTTGCTCTTGATTGGATTTACCCTCGTGTTTTATCTCCCATAGCAACGCATATCACGTGACTTCTGGGAGTCCAAACCAACTCCCAGTCAATTCCAAATCGGGCCTAGCCCGTAACAGCACAAGAACTCACTTCATCCGGATAATAGTGATTCTGGGATATAGTCTTTTTGATTGCTCTCTTAGCATACCAATAACAGAGTTGAGTTGTGGTATCTAGCCAAACAAGCCAGATAGCTGCAATTTCTGACCTATCTTTATCGTATCCGAAGAGGTTTGGGTTGAAACCTTTCATATTTAGTGGTTGCAAAGGTCATTGCCCCTGGCGTCAGCAGAATTTGAGGTATCATTACTAACTTTAGAGCTGAGAACTGTAACAATATGGTATGCCCAGGGGTTCTGGCCGAGTGGTTAAGGCGCTGTGTTTAGGTCTATTGTACCGCAGTGGGAAACCGCGCAGGTTCGAATCCTGCGGACCTCAAATTTCTTTTTTGGCGTATATTTATTTATTTATTCTATTTAAGGTCCTAGGCCTAAGCCATAATGTCCACTTTGGGTACAGGACCGGCGGAGCCAGTCGGGATCATGGCCTCAGGCATGCCCTACTCGTTCGCGCCCGTTATTTACATAAAATGTAAGCAGAATATTTAAAAAAAAAAATAAAAAAAAAAAATGGTAATATAAGGAAAATATAAGAAAAGTAACTAAAGAAAGAAGCAAAATATAAGGATTAGCCCAGTAATTCTCTCACCAAGTTCTAACCCGCCA
>PEDP01001573.1:0-10191 GCA_002918395.1 Erysiphe pulchra
TACTCTATCTAATTGGTCAAGCCACGTCAGATTTTAGTTCTGACTGATTAATTCTGGGAATCATCAAATTCTTACGCCGTTTTCTTATTTTCTTACCCCGCTCCCCTGAATCAGCATTAGGGACAATTTAAACAAAGTGACTAGGGTTTTAGTTCCAACCAATAACGAGAGTCACTCACTAATGATTTGGAACTGAGCAAACCGATACTCATAAGGAATTTTCTGTCTTTGAACATGCAACTATAACATAGGGTGATTAGTCTAGCACGAGGCCAAGAAGATATCACATTCGTAGAGGGTTCGAACTCGAATCCCGCACCTTTTCTCGTCGGAAGGACTGTAACGACATCAGAGACAGTGGTAGCAGAGGCGGAGGAGATTTAAACGGTATATGTGGATTTGTGTTTTAGCATTTGTCCCAAATCATTAGTGAGTGACTCTCATTATTGGTTGGAACTAAAACCCTAGTCGCTTTGTTTAAATTGTCCCTAATGCTGATTGGAGAGAGCAGGGACGTAAGAAAATAAGGAAAGGGGGGGTAAGAATTTAATGATTCCCTAAATAAAATCCAAACCATATATTACCCACGGTGCGAAAAAACAAGCGAAAAACACGTGATAATAAATTTATACAAATACTAAATACTTGGCTCTCCTCGCTAATTAAATCTGGCTATCCACTACTGACTGCTTCGAAAACTAACTATATTTTCTGGGCACGAATCATTTGAATTCACAGGTCTACTAAGATATTTATCAATTGAAAGTGATTCAACTGGTATCTTGCAAGCTTGTCCACAAATTTTCCAAATCATTATCCATTTCTTGAAAAATTTCCGACTCAGAACGCTTTAAAATACTTGAAGCAGCATTTTCCGTTGCCAACTCAACTATTTTGTTTTAATAGAGTTAAATCTATGCATCAATAGACGAAAACTTACTGTGGCTATGCACTGAGGCCTTCTTGCCTGAGTAGAGTGCATGAAGTACATTTGTCGTGCCATCACTATTAGCGTCCCCGATGCCCCAAACACCTGGCGCAGCCCTCATATTTGAGGGGTCCACTTTTATTCTTTCGTCTATAAGCTGTACTCCAATTTTAGAACCAAGATATGACCGTTGGCATTTTTGAAAGCTCATTATGAACGCTCCACGCTCTATTTGAGTACCATCCTGAAGGTTTACTCGGAATATATCATATTCTTCCCACGAAGTTTTGTTCCTGACAATACTACCATCTTGCAGTCGCTCTATACTTTCTATGGTCCGATTTTCTATGGCAACTCTAGCCTTCGCCAGATTTTTTTGCCAGCTGGGTGTTGTGGTGTTGAGGAAGGCCCGGTTGACTACTGTGTCAGTTCCATTGACGAAAGCTATAATATCTTTGTTTAGCGTCGTAACTTGATATATAGTGCCTATAATATTTGGAAGGGAGGCGATAATTCCAAGTGACTGATCACGATGCTCCCAACTATCGCACCATACACACCAGTACATTCCACGCCCCCATGCCTCCTTGATACCAGGTGTATTGGGTAGTATATCTTTGATGCCGGTAGCTAGAATAATTTTTCGGCTGCTATATTTCCGGCCACTTGAAACTGTAGTAATGAATGATGAACCGTTTCCATGACGCACAATAGAGACTACAGTTTCGTTTTGGAGAGAAACTGTCGGATATCGGAGTATCTGTTCACGTGCTCTCGATCGGAACAACCAAGGAGCCATTCCTGGCCGTCGATATTAGCATAGCTTCGAGACAGGATAACTATAGATAAAATATGCAACACACCATCACTTCCGATTACATCATGAGTTTCCCTAGCATGAGCGTTACGATACTCGCCTGAATCAATCAAAATTGCCGATCTTCGTACTCTTGCAAGGCTGCTTAAAGCACTCAGGCCGGCAGGACCACCACCTACGATCACTACATCGTACTGTGTCTTTAAAGTCTCTACATCGTTTACTGTAGTGTTTTCCCATCTCAAAAGTGTAGAATTTAAGCTGCTTCCAAGTATTAGGAATAAAAAGAACACAATCACTAGAGATTTTGAGGTGTTAATAATCATGTTGTAATAGAGAGTAGGGAATGCAGAGGCAAAAACTAAAAATCGCCATGGGACTCTATAACTTGTTCGCCAGTGTAGATTAAGGAAGTTGCTATGCTTACTGCTTCCGTCGTCAGCTCACCATAATCGTGGAGGGGTCTTGCACTGGCTTCCGCTCGCTAGAGTGAGCGACCTAGAGTGTGGGGCTTTCCCACGATTTGTGACAGAGGGCTACTGGGCTACTGTAATCAAAATTAAATATCCAACACCTAATTCCCCCACTCCCCTCTTTACTTTCCAACTAGCTGTAGCTACCTCGAAAAAATAGATTGAAATCAAAAAAAAAAAAAAAATTCAGAATAATTAAATTAAGTTTGAAACCGTCAAGAATCTCCATTTATGTTTACGCTATTTGCCTTACATAGTAACTGACTAAGGAAATATATAAATGAACGGGTAATAAATCATCAACGCTAAAAGTGGTTATATGCTGCCTAGAAGATGATAAAGTACTGGCTTACGCGGGATAGCAGGATGATGTAGGACATTGGGAGACAAGATTACCTTTCAGCCATTCTCTTCCTTCAGTAACTTTGTCCAATACCTCCGAATCAGAGTAAAATGACGGGAAAAACGTAAATCTCTAGCCCATACTACAATACTACTCTAATTTGATTGGTTCAAATCCACTTTTGCCAGCGATTTTGAGTTGTAATACAGTTGGCGTCACCCAAATGCATCTTGTACTCGTTGTCAAAAAAACTCATCATTATACAACTCATCAACCATAGAGCTAGAAAAGAATGGGCCTAAATCCAAGTCTGCGGCTCGCTCGAATTACATTTTAATTTCAAATTATTTAGTAATTAAAGTGAAGCTGCGTACGCGAGATCAGTCTTGGCAAAAATCGAAAAAAAATCCGATTCCGACCCCTTTTTTTTAACAAAGGTCTTCAAGCCGTAACTTCTAGGCCGTTTCTGACTTATTCTATTCGGGACTCAATACTGGGCTTTGTGGAAATCAATGGCCTAATATTTTCAGTCGCATCTATAATATCTAAGTTCCCAACTCTTTGTGCCGGCTGGCCAGGAGTTTGGGCTTATGTATCAGTAACATATACAACCAGACACCCTTTCGCGTCTAACATCAGGCATAATGTCTTATGGTGTAAGTCTTACACTATCTATAACAGGTCCATGAGGCATGATACTCCAAAGGTACGTATTATGCTCCGTGGCCAAGTCCCGAAACTCGAGTGGTAGTCCTGCATCTTTTAGTAAATATCGGATATCAGATTCGACTTCTTGGATGCGTCCTTTAGCTTCTCGTTTTGATGTGAGCCCTTGTTCTGCATTGCAACCTCATGTCTGATACCCTGTCTTGACCATCGATCCAGTGTCTTTTTTATCTCAGCTGCATTGTCTGATCTTATTGCAATCAATTTTAAATTAATTGCCAGTTTTCCTTCAATTTTTAACTTTACTTTTTTTTACATTTGATTCGGTTTTTCCAAAAAGTGTTTATGCTCTACTGGTTGAATTGTTAATGACTTCATAAAACCATGTATTTCCTCGTATTGAAGATGAGAGTGGCCCTTGTACGTCGGTAGAAACATAGAGACTAATTTGATTCTTTCCATGGAGTGTAGATTTTGTTCGTAAGATTTCTTAGTTTTGTCAATTTGCAAACTCGAAAAATCTCCTTTTCTACTGATATAACTGTTAATCTCTTCTTTAATTCAGCGACTATATGAAGAATTCGCATTTTCTCAGATCCCTTGTGAGTAAAATGCCGATGCGTAAGTTTCTAGTTGTTATTTACTTTACGTCGTGACATTCTACTTTTTATTTCACTCTCTTTTGTTCCTCTAATAGTGTTGTTGAAGTTATACTATTGAATTTCATCAAGCAACGTGAGAACAAAGAATAAAATCTTCTGGGATGTCTTTACAATGTTGTATTTGGGGCAGGTAGAAATTCAAATTGAAAGCAAGATTACTTTGAATCAACGTCAAGACAATTCCTTCGACTCCTTGAGAATGTGCCATAATGCGTCATACGAAGCAAATTGAATGGAGATTCAAGACTTTGCGGGAGGATCAGACTAAGAGCAGTGCTAATATTTTACTATAAGCTATGTTTAGAGAACACTGAAGTATGGGGAACATTCAACGAGAATTTAATGTAAGTTTTTTGGACTAGTTATTTGAATGACTTGAATTTGGTTCTTACTCAGACTATACGATATTGAGAAGAAAAAGACAAGGAGTTTATGATGATTTATGTCCTAAACACTCTATAATTACTGGAGCAACTTAACACCAGCTATGAATGAGGATAATTGGCTTTTTATTAAAGTGGAAGTTGAGTTTAGTTTTAAAAATTATCGACCAAAATAAGAAGCCGATAGTTAGATCAAATTTAAACAAGTAATGTAAATGGATCTATGGAGATGATACAAATATTGATTATTCAGAAAGTGGAAGCTATTCAGAGTGATCGACGTAAGAGTAGTTGGGCTGATCTTACAACAAGGATAGGAGACTAAGCAAGGGCTAGGGACCTAAAGTCACTTGCCCTGTCTAGCTTAACTTTAATCCTTGTCTTCAAATAGAATTGCAGGGTTAAAATAATACTTTTTTACCTGTTTTACGGCTCGAGATAGCATGACAGTAAAAGCCATTTTATAAGTCAGCTAGTATTATTACTCTATTTTTTCGATAAATAAACCACATTGATTTATCCTTAAATGTTTCAAGACAAAGCCACTCTGCGCAATGTCCGTTCAAAATATAATAATAATGATACTATGTTGAATAAGATTTGATTGTTGATTTAAGTTGGACTTATTAGTTTCTCTTGAACAATGTAACGCTCTTTAGTTTGTAGTAACTTTAAAATAGTTAAATATGATAAAAACATATATGTAAAAAAGTTATTAATATCAAGACTCTAGAGAAAGGTTTACACTAAATAAAAAGGAAATAAGATCGAGTGATGCAGTTAGTTTTCAATATCACCAGCAATTCCGATATCGTTTCAGTTTACTGTCTCATATTCCCGTCTTTGACTTCCGTCTCTCCAGGCACAAACAATAAAAGTCACGTGATATAATTTAACTAATCCACAATGATCTTATTGGTCATATTCCGAAATTAGATGCCACATAATTTCCAACAAAGTCTACCATTTGATAGGAGATTAGCACCTAAGCTAGGAAGAAACAACCCATTTTCTAGCAGCTAATAATCACCATCTACAATTATCTCAACCCGGCCTACGTATTCAGAATAGAGCCCTCCCCTTCCAACTTTGACGGTACGGCTCATAATTTTTTCAATCGCCCGTCTAAGCAAATTAAATGGTTCATTCATTTACGTCGTCGTAAAACCAAAGTCTGAGCTCTAATATGATTCAGGTATCTTACTTGATTGATCTTTTGTGAAAAGAAAAAAACTCTTCCTCATAATCGGCATCATTTTCAGATTCCTCAGAACTTTCGTTAATCGATGAGTCAGAATTGGAACCCTCTTATGCTGTGAGGACCCTATTCTTTTTGGAGCAGTGTTTATGGTTGCATTAAAATCTCGATCTCCAGCGATATTATGTCGCTCTGAATCTATGATCTTCATTAAAGCATAATGTGCAATCTAATGTGACAATCTCAGTTTCTGAAGCTACAAACTTTTCGATTCCATCAGCGTTTCACCACACCATTGAAGATCTTAAACCTGAACGAAAATTTGTTGATAAGAAAAAGAGAAAATTGATTTAGATTTACGAAGATTAGAACTATGGTGATGTTGGGTTAATGCCGCCAAATGCTAAATTATAAATTAGTGGCTTGCGTGTTTTGAATGAACTATCTTTTCATTACGTACGCTCAGGAAGGCTTATATCAAGACTTAAGTTTCAGAGAAGGAATATAATAGAAAAGTAAAGGTAAACGCGCGTAAGTACGATAATGATATTATATATATCTATATATTCACAAGCTCTAAGTACAGGGTAAGATCCTCAGTGTCTCCAAATTCACAAGTATTCAAGGCGTGCTTCTGCAGTTTCAAAATGCTTTCACAACTTCTCCACCATTGTATCGAAGTCACAATTCTTACCAGCGAGTGCAAACAAAAATTTGCATAAGCTCGCCCTTTTGAGATACCTCGTTATGTTGTGATATTGAAATTCTTAAAAAAATACTATTTTCACATGTTTAATTGCCACACAAATTAGATATATCCGTGTTGATAGTCTGGAGATAAAAAGCGGTTCGAATATTCGAAAATCTACATTTTAAATTTCATCAAGACTACTTATAGCATGCCATCTTGAAGATGTCTGTTCTTATAATACTTCGGGGGTAGATCGTGAACGGTGGGGCAAAGTCACGTTTCAGGAATAGATTGTGAACAGTGGGGCAAAGTCTCGTTTCAGGCAAGATATCCCTGCTAGTCTTTATGCTAGTTGAAGTTTAAAAAATTGGCCTGAAGTATCCGGCAGTCATTAACACAACATCACATCCTTCTTCTTCCCTTTTTTCTCCACTCACAACCACTTTAAGACCTTCGCAATCATCATCGCGAACACTATAGCTATCCTTGGTTAGGTATTTATCTCTCACGATTCCTCTACAATAAGTCATTCATTAATCGCCCCCCTCTACACATGTGTCTAAACGTTTGAACAGAGACTTGTGTTCGTGCAGACAATATATCAAGATAATTACGAAAAATTAAATGCTAATTTATCTTATTTTAAATCAAAAAAATTCACAGAGCTGGTCTGAATTAATCAAAAATCGAAATTCCACTAAGGATTGAAGGCAGGTTGGGAATTCACATCGTCACAAAATTGTGACACCTAATCAAGCTCGAGGGCTTTGCTCATTCTGATAACAGAGAAAATGCCGAAATATTTACAGAGGTACCTCCTGATAATTTTAAGATAAGCTACATAAAGTTAGCTAGCATCTGGGCCCCTTTCACTCTTTGGACATGACTTAGAAAGTAATCTAGTCCGAATTTGAAAATCGAAAATGTGAGCGTCATTCGCCAGTGACTCTGTGAGTGTACAAGAGCTCACAAAACTCGTTGATAGCATTCATGACAGAAGTCTGGCTATTAAAGGAGGCGATGGTTGGCAAAAAGAATATTAAATGCTCGTATTTAAATAGGATTTGTTGTATGTAGTTTCATGAAGGTTTAATTCGGACCAACTTATCAGAGTGTAAATAGGCATACGTACGTGAAGAACGCATTGTAGATCGCTTTATATAAAGTTTAGCGGATCTATAAACAGCCCCTGTTTCTACTCCACTGTTCACCAGGCTCAAAGTCATTCAAATGAGAATAAAGATAAACCACGAATTTCTGTTTTTTTGTTTTTCGTCGATCTCTTAAAAGATTAAAACAGAATCATAGTGAATTTTTAGTCCCATCTTACTGTTACTTTCTCCGATGAGGAAAAAAATCTTTATCCTTGTGTAGACCAAGAACAGCTAATTTTAGTATGGGGGGGGTGAATTATAGTATGGGGGGTGAATTATAGTTGCCAGTAAATTCAATCTCGCATCATTGCTTCAAATTGAAACATTTCAAGTAACGGCCACAAAAATAATTCTTTTAACTTTTACTTTTCCATTCAGTATTACACCAAGGAGTAATTGACAACACTCTATTTTTCCTTCAAGAAAAAAATGACTTATGTGTGGATGGTTGATTGAAAAAAAAAAAGGGAAACAAAAGTTTAAGCACCCACATATGCTTAAGAAAAACAGGAAATGTCATGTTTAATCTGACTCAACTTCAAACCTCTGATTCAAATGTCCCATCCAACCGTTTGTCCTGTCTATCCGCCCGGCCCATCTGTTTGAGCTTGGGCATGGTAGGCTGGTAAGTAAGTGGCTGATTTAATATAGTCGAGTTACATCAAATAATTAGAATCACAAACAAATGTCTTCAGACCTGTTACGCTCCGCAATTTGATACACCTCCTCAACTCACACGGTTTCTTCTCTAGGCCTGTCAGTTAGTCAGTTAAGTGAGAGATGTAGTAGGGAAACAGGCAATATCAAAAATTCAGATATGAAAAAAGTAAAGCGGTGACGTCTTTAAAATTTTGTATAAGTATTAGAAAAAATACGAAGACTCAGACAATGTTGTCTCAAATCTTTGCTGTTATATAAATTTTAATTCTTCTTAATAATTAAATTCTTTTCTTCGGCCAAAAATGATGTTGAACGTTGTGGTGCCATATTCAAAACTTTCCTTACTTTTACTTACATTTCTTGCTCTACCTGTACATTCTGTACCCAAGGGAGATAGGGCAACTGATAATAAAGCAGCTACTACTTCAGGAAATGGAAACCGAAAAGTCACCGCAGCTTCGGATGGCTCAATGATTCTCGATAAAACAGTAACGATTAAGTATGTTGTACCATAAGGAAAAAGGATGAATGATTTAATTGAAAATCTCTGACATGACTAATAATAAGTTAGTGGCTTACCAATTCGATATAAAGTTAGTGCTCCAGCAGATCAATTCACTTCAAGTTCTGGGGTTCCAGGTGCCTCAGCTCAGCCAAAGACAACTGGCGCGAATGGGCTAAATGTCCTGCTTCATGGAGATGGTGGACAGTCTTTTAAAGACTTTCCTAATCAAGCAGTACAAGATGGCTTGATGGGTGTCGTTGTGCTCGCACCGAATAATATGCGTTTCTGGGGAGGAGGTAGTGGCTTGCAGAGAACCGATGGAGAGGCACATGCAGCCGCAGTTAATAGTCTTATCCAAGATCAGCTTCCTCAGGATGTTGCTTTCGATCCTACCAAAGTTTTCTTCACAGGTGTTTCTGGAGGATCTCTTCTGCTCTCTGGGTTTTTCGTTCCAGCCTATGGAGACAAATATAAGACTGGGGTTCTGCTAAATTGCGGTGCTCTGAGGCCGCAGGTTGCTGTAGCAAATGGTTCCGATATGATAGCTAACATGAAAATACATTTTCAAAGTACTAAGAAAGAACTTACGCAACTTCAACCTGAACTGCCAAAAGCTATATCTGCCTATCAAAAAATAGCTACCGATGCGGGACTATCAGCTGATCAAATTGGCAAATTACAGACAGTAGATAATACACCAAATGGAGGGCATTGTGAGTTTGATGGCCAGGATTTCGTCTCAGGTGTTCAGTTAATGTCTTCGAACTATGCCAATATAATGGGAGATAAAGCATCTGGAAATGTTCAAGGCATCGGGAATGTTTTAACGGTAAGATTATCCCTTCTTGAAGATTGAAAATAGAAATAATCTAACATCTCATTGTAGTCTGTAGTAGGCAATGAGAAGTTGAAGTTTACCGGTGGCAAGTAACTTAACCTCAGCTTATTATATGCGCATTCTCACAGATGAGACCTAATCAACTTTATTTCTACATAAATCATATTAATGATCTATATTTTATTCAATTCGATAACCAGATCTGGTGACAATTCTGTTGGTATAACAACACACAATTTATAATTCTTGCAGTAATTTATCCCTATCGGTGTACTGTGATAATAACAAGTGTCATAATTTATTACTGCTTCTCTTATGAAATACAACTCAGATGAGAAAGGATCACGGGGTTTTTTTTTGGGAACGGAGAGGGCAGGGGGGTTCTGGAATTCTAATTAATCTATGTGTTTACTTTGTATCATAACTGTTGAAATATACATAAAGAAGTATCACAAACTGATAATTGCTATCCTGTATCTTCTATCCAAATAATCTAATAAGGTAGCTAGCTGTATTCGTGTATATTTTGTATCACATGATTATTTTTTTTTCTCGCTGATCTATTTATTACATTTGTACCCCTGAGGTTTCCGTAAACCAGATCCCCCTATTAGTAATCAAGACCCATGTCCGAAATTATGTAATTTCGATGACCGCTAAGCTAGATTAGTAATTAGAAGCTTGGACATTTAGAAATAGGGGTACCGACGAATATTTATATATTCATCCAGAGGTGATATTGAAAAAGGATAATTACATACCGTCTTAGATTTTACTATATTGAAGTATAGTTGAAATCCATAGACACCTTGTAACTAAGTTATATATAATTACAATTTACTATTTACTATTTGGTACCTTAGAACCTCAGCG
>PEDP01001574.1:0-10181 GCA_002918395.1 Erysiphe pulchra
AAAGAAAATAATCCGAGCGATGATCTTGAGAAAGTAGATTTTGATGTATTCGGATATGAGCCGGCTGGCTCAAAACGAGTACGGATTGATGAAGGGGATAATTCAGAGGAGGAGTATCAAAAAATGAAGCGTGCAGTTGAGGCCAATGAGCGTGAACGACATGAACTTCAGAGTCGCCGCCAAAAGAAAGGAAAGAAAAGAGGAGCTTTTGATGCTACTCCGGACACAACACAGAGAAATCTGAACTCTGAAAATGTTCCTAAAACTTCTATACCTTTGGAGGGTTTTTCAAAGAGCAAATCTGAGACTAAGCTTCGGAATATTATTGGTCGTGAAGGAAAAGGACCATTGGATTATAAAAAAATGTTGGAAAATACTATGATTACTATGAGCATGATGGACTTTTACCAAGCGAGTCCGGACTTTTCAAGAACGAGTCGAAAGCTGTCCACTCGTGTCAATGAAAAAAGAGCAAAGAGGAAAAATATAGCTAAGCCTGTGTGGAATCTGGAACCCGAAGAAGAGGAATTGTTAGCTGAGGCATCATCTTCTCTAGTGGAAGTTGATTGTGATCGTAAAATCATACCCAAGAAATATGGAGAAAAAACCAAAAATCGACAGCCTTAAAACGAGCACTTAAAAAATTCCCACAGTTGACTTAAAGACTACTCCTATAATTAGGACTACTGCACGAAAAGATCGCGCTTTTCGCATCCCCGGAGAAGTAATGGCTACTCGTGATGGAAAGACTGGGAAATTTTTCTTGGATGAATCAATGGTCTGTGCAGATCAGGGGTTAGATATAGCTCTTATATCTCCACAATTAGTTCGCGTCTTACAACTTCAAAAAAACTCTTTAAATGAAATAAATAATCAAGGTATCAACATGGGAACGATAGAAACTATGCGACGATTTATCGTTAATTACTCTGAAATTGCTCGTCCTTTATCCAGATTACAAGGTAATGTACCTTGGCAGTGGGGAGCATGTGAACAAGTCTCCTTTGGCCTGTTGAAAGAAAAAGTGTCTTCAGTTACAGAATCTAACGGACATGATCCACATAAAGGATGTTTCTTATATTCTGATGTTTCTAGCTACGCAGCTGGTTGTTGTATAACCCAGAAGAGATTGGTAAAGGGGTCTACATCAAAAAGGCAGCAAGAACATCCGATTTTATTTGATTCCTTCATTTTTAATCATACAGAGAGAAACCATGGAACTTACAAGAGAGAACTCTTTGGAATAATTTCTTTTTGCCGAAAGTATGCATGGATGCTACGTTCACAAGAACAGTCTATCATTTTCACCGACCACAAACCCCTAACTCATTTTATGGATTCCTACTTAGTGTTTGGTATCTATAGTCGTTGGGCAGATGAACTAAATCTCCTCAATGTTCGGATTGAATACATTTCAGGTACAAGAAATAAGGTGGCTGATACCTTATCGCGAACCATTTTTCCCAACGAAGATTGCTCTATTGATAATTTCCTCTCATCTATGGGTAATTTATGGCACGATGAGCAAGAGAGGCCACAGTGGATTTGGAAGGACGGAGTTGGAGGCTATCAGGAACTTCTAAAAGCACACACGATTGATAAGTCGATTGATACTTCAGATCGTCAAGTCTCGGACGTTTTCAAGGCATCATGCATAGCTTATAACAGTCGTACTGATAAATTCTCCCCAGGTGTATTAACAGAAAATCCTATTTTGGCTAACTATAACCCGGTGGATATCTCGTTCGAAGTCTACATGTCAACTATCTCTAGTAATAATAAAATGCCCCCAACTCGGAAAAAGTATACTGATGATGAATGGTATGGTAATGTATATCACTTTTTGTTACTTGCAAAGCATTGTCCAGATCATGACCGATTGAAACAATTATCACTTCAGCGTAAGGTCACGGATTACATACTTATCGAGGGCGATCTTTTTAAATGTGTACGGGGGGTCATGAGGCGATGTATCGTTAAGTCTGAGGTAGCATCAGTACTAGAGGCAACCCATAATCTCGAAGGACACTGGCAGTTTTGTATGACACTTAGGAAGCTCGGTCATGTTTATTGGCCAAATATGACCAAAGACACTGCTGATTTCATCCCTGGATGCTTAAAATGTGGTAAGCATGGAAATGCATAGAGAACCCAGACTACATCTCCAATTGTTGTTGAGGGACCAAATGAACTTTGGGGTATAGACTTTGTTAGACCCTTTCCAGAGACGCTTCTCACCAAGGAGGAAGCATTTCGTTGTTCGTGGCCTCAATTGCACGATATAGTTTTACATTCGAGTTGTTCCAATGAATTTCTCGAAATTCCACTTTCAGAGGGCACGTTACGATTTACACATTGTTTAGTAGTGATTGATTATTTCTCCCGTTTTGTCTAGATTTTTCCAGTGGTTCGAGCTAACTGTGCTGAAGTCATACGATACCTGACGTGGCTATTTGGAATTCGAGGACGCCCAATTGGTTTATATACGGACCCAGGAAAAAATCTTAAGGGAATAGAGCTTCAGGATTTCTTAAAAAGCTATTATGTTGAATGGATCCCATCACCAACTGCTGCCCACAAGGCTACGGGAATGGTTGAGAAATGTATACATATTATGGAAATGGTTCTAAAAAGAAGCCTTAAGTCGGTACATTCATGGCCCTTTTTATGCCAAGGGGTAGCGTATGAAGTAAATCGCCGTCACATACAACATTTAGGATATTCGCCATTTGAAATTGACAAGGGATATCAGCCATCCTCAGCAGTCGAAGGAATTGCTCCACCAGCAAAACGTATGCGTAAAAAACAAGCTATGAGACGTACAAATTACATTGAAGCTATTTCTCAAAATAGCAAGAATCATGAATTCGCTGTGTTACAGTTTATTGCAGATCGCGAACGTCGTTGGGACGAAGTAAGAAATAAATCTTCCTGGGCGAACCAGGTCTGTAAGGGGCGTCACGATCTTGGTATCCGAAAAGAATTAAGTATTGAAAATAGATCACTGTTATATGATGAGAAATCAGCTAAAAAACAGCTTTATCCTTCTTACCGTGGCCCATTTGTTGTTTCTGGCAAAGGAGGCACCCACGGAAAGTCGTATACACTTACACAAATAAATGGTATGCTAATACCTGGAACTTTTTATGGTGATCACCTAAAACCTTTCATTCCTCGAACTAGTCATTTGATCACCTCTAATGAAGAAGAAATTCTACTTCAACAAAATATACGAGCTGGAAAAGGTTTTCATAAGTTACCTCGACGTCTTTGAACTGACCAAATTACGAAAGAGGGTTATTGTACGAATGCCATATCCTAAACTACATTTTTTTTTCTTCAAAAATTTAGCAAATTATATAGACCATCATACACTCATTGCTCTTGAGGGATAAATGGTGGCTTGAATGCCTATAATGTCACTCGATTTTGTTTGTTTTTTAAAATTGAAGGAATTCAAGGTATTCAGATTGTTGAATTGTTAATGACTTATTTCTATCAGTATGCTGAGATGTCGGGGTCGACTGCTTAACATGTGGTTGGGGAGATGTTACCTATGCAAATCATATGATCTCGCTTAGCTATAAATCATACTTAAATATCCCATAAAATTAGATAGTGATATAGAGCAGATTAGATAGATTTGAGCAACAATCAACTCCACGAACCCTTACTTTTCTGCACCCAACTAAAATCTATGCACAAAGTTTTATTTCTTTAATTATGCAGAGCTAATGATTAGCTCTGAGAGGGCGCCAGCACCACAATTTACGAGCTTTGGATGAGCATTTAGTCACTCTCAACTAGCAACCATATTTGTCCAGGTCCGTAAATACCTCTAAGCGAGTTTTACACTTAAGCAATTTCTATTACTAAGCAGATAGAATTATTTTCCAAGACGATAACTACCATTCGGAAACTGCCTTCCGTAGATTAGGAAAAGATGAATTATCTGACTCGATCGGAATCCGGTAGATTTCATTTTTTAAAGTCCAAATATTACAAGATATGAGTATGGAAAAAAAGGACATTCCATCGTCATCAAATGGCTACTATCCGAATGGGTCTTGGTGGACCAATTACTGGTCTTACTTTACTGGAAAAATGTCATACAACGGACAAGTTGAATGGAGTCAGGCTTTATCTTTGAAGAATGAGGTAGCGGATTGTAAGCGCTGCAACGAATATCGAGACTGGTGTTTCACTTACTCCCCAATTATAATATTTATGAAGAAAAATATTGAGGCATTGAACGGAGATATAAATGATAAAACAGTCATGTGTCGACGATGTCCAGCCTGGAGAGATGAAGAAGGCAATTGGAAAAGACAATCAGGAGGTTTCTCGCCGGATCATGGGATCCTTATCTGCGCAAACGAATTACAAGACAAAAAACATATGGAAGATACATTAGCTCATGAAATGATACATGCATGGGATCATTTGAGGTGGAAAATAAACTGGATGGATTTAAGACACAATGCCTGTGCAGAGGTCTGTTGCGATATGTAGATCAAATTATTCATCTGTTGACTTTTGGGACTAGATTCGGGCTTCAAGTCTAAGCGGAGAATGTAGATGGACACGAGAGTTTTTCAAACGAAATAATTGGTCTATTACTCAGCAGCATCAGGAATGTGTACGAAAAAGAGCCGTGTTATCGTTGCTTAGCAGATGCAAAGACGACGCCCAGGCTACTAAAATCGTTAATGAAGTATGGGACTCTTGTTTTAATGATACTCGTCCCTTCGATGAGATTTACAGGTAGGCAGTATTAAACTCTTATCAAGCATTTAACTATTAAAATTGGATATCAACTTGTGGCCTACTTCATCGTAAAAAAGCGTCATTAAAAGTCGCGTAAAATTTAACTCTTCCTAATTCCAAAAATCATGTATAAATAGTTCATCAGCCCAATATGTATACCAACATACCCATCCCAACGCCAATAGAAATCATAAAAATTGAATCACTCATCTCGGTTGCGATTCGATGTTTTAGTGCTTACTAATTTTGAAACCTTTGTCTTTGGAAGATCTCCCTTCACACAGTGTTTGATAATCCAAGGGTGCGTTTGGATCTGTTCTAGTGGTATCCTCTTCTCTGGATCCAATACAAGGAGCTTTTGAATTAGTCTACATTGCACAAAAATGAGGAATCTAAACGTACTCTTTTTATTAAATCTTTTGCTTCAGGACTAACAAAGCTTGGAATAGTCATTTCTGCCCGTGCAATCCTTCTCTGTGTCATGACTGGGGTATCCTCAAAGGGAGCCTCTCCGACGAGAAACTCGTAAGTTAAGACGCCTAAGCTCCAAAGATCAACTTTCTCGGTATAATAATTATCATGACTTCCAGGTTTGATCATCTCGGGTGGAAGATAGTCAAGAGTGCCACACATTGTGTTCCTTCGATTATTGGGTGCGTGGACACTCCAACCAAAGTCGGAAATTTTAATTTCGCCATGAATACCAACGAGAATGTTTTCGGGCTTAATATCTCGGTGCATAACGTGTTTTTTGTGCAAGTATTTAAGAGCTGCTGCCATTTGGGCAATATATTGCGCGGCTTTCCATTCAGGAAACCTATTTTCTTTTCGGAGATGTTTATACAATTCTCCTTTCCCAGCGTATTCTAGTATTAAAAATACACGCTTACTATCGTGAAAGTGACCGTATAGTTGCAATATATTTGGGTGTCGTAAATTACTCTGAATCTCAATTTCTCTTCGTACCTGTTTTTCTACCTTACCTTGTTGAAGTTCATTTTTATGAAGGACTTTGAGGGCACATATAAATCCAGAGCTACGCTCTCTTGCGAGATAGACTCGACCAAACTTTCCTTTTCCTAAGGGTTTACCTATTTCAAACATACCCAAGTGAAACTGTTTTGTAGGAGCTGGCTGCTCATATAAGGGATTGGACCTCCTTTCGACTTTCATCATTTCATCAGACCCACGCGAAGATGCTGATGCACCTTTTCGCTGTTGGGTGCTAGAAGTCCCTGATATATTTGAGCCTCGCCATTGACTGCTCTGAGAGGAAACATTGATAACCGTGGTAGATGTATTTTGATTCTGTAAGGCAATTTTAAGAAGATTCGTTCTGTTTGGATTTTGCGATCCATGTGCAAATTTTGGAGCTCCATTAACCTAAGTTCAATTAAGAATGTCTTTGTTTTTTTACGATTAATTTTAAATACCTTAGATTTTAACGTTTTTGCATCAATGGGCTCATTTTCATCATTGACAGAAAGATGCTCTAATTGATTTTCGAGAGATTTTGTCGCCATTTACTCAAATTTATAATGGAAGAATAGACTTGAAATTTTTGAGAATCAAGAATATGTCGCGAATGTTTGTCAATATTTATTAACTACTTAAAACAGAAACATTAAATTGAGCATTGATTTGTCGCCAGGACAACCGGCTCTTTAATCGGGAATAGCGCATCAAGCTACTTGATTTCTAACCAATAAGACCGAAAACTATACATCAAGAACGTAGGACAGATAAAATGTCTAAGATCTGACAATTGTTAAAATTATCGATTCTTGATTGGTCTCAAGTAGTGTTCAGCAAATCAACGCCCTTTAAACCTAACAATCTCCCAGCCCTACATATGACTCCAGATTTTTTCCCCTGTGATTCCCAGAAGCGATGAAGGTTAAAATGCCAGAGTTTTAATTGGCCAAAACTATCATCCAGACTAATCTATCTAATCTTTACTTCGTATACATTCTTATCAGAATCATTAGTTTTCAATGGCCTATCAAAAACTGTAAGAATCATTATAAATTATCGTGATTTATTGACATCGCAACTTCTGACCTCTTTGGCTTGTTATTAAACATTTTGAGATGGCTTACTCCACTTTAATTAATGAGGCATATCCAGATTCTGATGCGCCGGAGAAGTTTACTGCATCATGTGTTCAAAAGGGCTTCAAGATTAGTGCACGCAAACTACCAATTTCAAAGTCGGGCCAGATTACCAAAATGTCAGAAACGCTTGGTATTCCACTTCCTGAAATGATATTCGGCGATAATTTTCTTTCTGTTGAACATTTAGCTAGTGGATGGCATCTAAACTTCAATGCCTATGACGCCTTAGATCGAGTTTGTAAGACTGATAAATCAATGCTCAAAGTCTCTTATTCTCAAGAATGGTCGAAAAGCAGGTGATTATTTTAAATGTAATATTTTGGGATTTCTCTCTTACCAATAACAGAGAAAAAACTCACGATAACATAAACAAAATTGTTAAACCGTATGATTGGTCGTATACAACAGATTACAAAGGTAGTATCATCAAAGGAAAGGATTTTGATCTACAGGAGAGCGATTCAGAATCAATACCAGTGGAACTCCTTAAGCGACCTGATCCAATCCTCTTCTATGAGGAAGTTGTCCTTTATGAGAGTGAACTAGATGATAATGGTATTTCTCTACTGAACTGTAGAGTACGAGTAATGCCCGATAGGATGCTTCTGCTTTGTCGTCTCTATATGAGGGTTGATAACGTGGTCGTTCGTATTAGAGATACTCGAATATACATAGACTTCGATACAGGCAAAGTTATCAGAGACTATGTTGAAAAGGAAGAAACCTATATAAAGCTTAAACAGGTATGTTTTATTACTACGTTTTTCACATTTCTGCTCACAGATCTGATGTAAAATAGAGTCTTACATCATCGGGTATTCCTCACGCAGATCTAATGACTGCTTTACGTGATTCCAATCAAGTTGCACACTTACTTCCTGAGGTGAAGCATACTCTAGAGAGTCTAATCCTTCCGTAAATTGAAGCATTCGGAAACAGTATATTTACGTCTCACTTTTTGCTTTCATCTGATCATTATTTCATGTCATTGTGTGACAAAAGCATGAATGAAGCATATACGAGATGCTATTATCATGTTTTGTATTTAAAAAATGAAAATGAGGAGTTTGAAAGTTTGAAGTTCCAATTTTATAGATATGAGATTGTACGTTCTATTTATGAATGACTGTAAGGACGCAGTAATATCTACTTGCTTACTTACTAACATAATTACTAGTCCGAGCGTTCCTCACGAGCCTGGATAGCAGCCAGTACTGCTGAGGGCCTCGAAGTTATCACATTATCGCCTCTCGAATATATGTTACTCTCCCAGTACCCAGACGTCTTAAATTCTTTCTCGATTAGAGAAGCTGCAAATAAGACACTCTAGTTGAGCTGTTGCCTTTGTGACATGAAGTTGTTCCGGAGCACTATCATTTTCAGTAAGAAGTGCACTGGTTCAGGGTCTAGTTCTGTTTTTAGTCCTCGTAGGCCCCCCACCCATATTGGCTTATAGCATATAGCATTAGCGAAATACTCCACGACATAACCTACCAGTTTTTTATGCAGTTTTTATTCAGACGCAAGCTAGACGCTTAGGCTTACAGATATACTTTGTTTCTACAGCAGTGTTAGAATAAACAAAACTATAAACTATCTGAAAACATATTACCATGCAACGCTTCTTCCATTTAAGGTAATTTAGGGTCACTGCAGATTTTAATAAATTCAGTCTCGATTTATTTATTTTCATAACTAACTATCGATCTTGCTTCCTAAATGGCCGCCTCCTTCACCTGCTACTCGGTTTCTAAGGTTACATTGGACAAAGACAATCGTGAATCTAGTGAACAATTCTCAATCAGTGAATAAATAGTATTTTTCTTTCATTTAATTTAGATTAAGGAAAGTATTAGCAATAGTGACAATAATAACGGCGGTGACAATGACTGTGACTGATATTTCATGTAATGGAAATATAGAACAAATCAGTACACCAAATCTTCTTCCTCTACCTCTAGCTTCATACTCGACCTACGAATCCCTTCAAGAGGCAATTCGAACATGGACAAAGGAACAGGGTTACGATCTTGTTATCAGTCGACCATATAAACATAACTCAAAGATTGTTCGTCGATGCCTAAAATGTGGTAGAGCTGTAAAATAGTCAAAACAACCGCAAGGTTACAGACGATGACCGAAAGAAGGAAAATTCAGTACACAAAATTGGCTGCCTGTTGAGACTCTATGCTATTGAGGAAAATTGAGAAAATCCTGAAGGATCATAGTCGATAAAGTATAAGACCACAGATAATAGTAAAATTTACGATTATAGACCACCAGCGTTTTGAATTTCTAACTATCGACGATATGATCGTAACAACGATCTTTTCTCTGAAATACAAAGATATATTTAATCTGGAATCACTATAGTACAATCGATGACTACTCTCCGGAAAAGCTTTCCGAATTATATTCAGACAAGCCAAGATATTCGTTATATAAAATATAGATTTCGAAAAGAGACTTTAAATTCAATGGGTCCAATCCAAACTTTGATTCTTCGCTTACAAAATAAATCTTTTTTCTTTCGATACGCTGTAGATGAAGGTAATCACCTACATCAACTGTTCTTGGCCCACACAAAATCAATTTTGCTGTTTAAAGATTTTCATGATATTATCATGCTGGACTGTACCTATAAGACGAACAGATAATATAGATCTCTTGTAAATATCCTTAGTGTTATGGGAACTAACAGTGTTTATAAAACAAATAGATATTGTAAACCCCTGCTCAACACATGTAGTGTCACAGGGTTGAATAAGACCATCCAAATAGCCCTTAGTTTTGTGGCCAATGAATGTATGGAGTCATATAAATGGGCTCTATGGCAACTCCATCAACTATTTACACTTACAGAATTAGAATTGCCTGAACTGATTGTGACCGATAGAGACAGAACACATTTGAATGCTCTAGCAATCGTTTTCCAAACTGTAAGAAGGATTTGTGTTTGTAGTAGAAGTTGGAATTACTTGGCAAGTTGGCAAGCTTTCAGTAGTCTTACATCATATAATTTAGTAAAACTGGTTAACATGAGATAGGGATATACAACAAACTTACATGTGATAGTTATGTAATTTTAGTATTAATGTAGATACTAGAACTTAGCTTAGAAGAAGCAGAGATCTTCTCATTATAATAAAAAGATCATTAAAACTATAGAAACAGTTATGAGTCCGGTATTCGCATAACGACAAAATCAAAATTCTCTTTTCAATCTTTAATATTTTCTCCTGATCACAATATCTTTCTCTTCAAAATACCTACTTACCTCTGTTATTGAATCTAAAGCCC
>PEDP01001575.1:0-10181 GCA_002918395.1 Erysiphe pulchra
AAGTTATGTACTGGGAGTGGATTTTATGAAGGTAGTTAGTAGAGATTAGTAGTAGAAGTAGACAAATAGTAAGGATTGTAGAGTGTTGATTGGTCCGAAAATTTTAAATACCAATTAAAGATCCAGATGTCCCAGAATTGTGCAAAGTGGGGGGGAGGGCATTTAATTTTCTTGTGGTGGGCAAATAACATTTCCCTAAATAAAACTCTTACGCTAAGTAATTGATTGCTTCACTGTCTTGTGGAAAAAGTATTACGGACAGACAGACCTAAAAAGTACTGTTTGAAAAAAAAAAAAAACCACATCTAATCAAAAGAGCGTACTTAGAAGATTCATTGACGATATGGTATAGAACTACTTGAACATTTACTCTTCCAGTCTGCACAAGCTTAATACAATGATGTCTCTATGTTATTCTCCCGCATTAGGACTTACCTCAAATTTTATTTCCTCCTATTCTTACAGACATTTCCAGTTGATGAGCCAGATTGGATGGAAAATACTATGAGACATTGCGGCTGTAGGCAGATAAATTTGCGTATTTCGTTTTTGTTTATTAAATTCGTTAGTCTCAGTTATAAATTTATTCTTCCTCTTTGACGAGATCTTCTCTAACTACAAAGTTGTCCTTGTCACGTTTTTAAAGGCCATAAGGAGCTCCAGTGTTAAACGAAGACATCCAATTAGAATAGAGAATGCGGTGTAAAGTATTGTAAGAAAGAGCTTTTATGCACTTAAATGTAATTTGGATTTGATATTGGGAAGGGAGGCTCAAAGATTGTCAAAAGTGTCAAATTGGTAACAGACTGGTAAATATTGTACACGAGTTATGTGAAGTAGTTATTCTAAGATTAGAAATCCGCTCGAATGCGTTTAAGCCAGATAGATGGAGAACTAATAATCCTTTTTTGATGGATATCCAGCCTTTTTACATGATTGGAGATATTCGAGATTTACTATTTACTATATGGCACGCAGAATGAGCATTGGTATAAAACGACGGCAGAATTTGGGCAAGAAAATCGCAAAGAAGAAGGAGATAATGAGATTCAACTGGTAGTAACAACAACAAACATAACGACAACTTGTAAGTCAATAATAACTGACCTGACATTATGATGACAGCCAAAGAATCGATCTTAAACCTAATAACAAGAAGCACGATGACGATTGAACGACTGTAAAAAAGAACGAGAATAATGGAAATACTGCCCGAAAGGATAGAAATAATGAAGAAGAGATAATGATATCGGAAATAGCGATAATGAAGCACAGCAACAATATGCGTGTCTGTCAGTGGAAGGCCAGTGAGTATTGATTGAGGTGACGATATCAAATGTTGTCTGTTGTCCAGGCAATATTTCATCTTTCTATAAATGACGTAATAGTTAAACAATACCATCAATTCTGTGATTGGCTGAGTTGGAGCTTAGCCTGATTCCGTGTTTCTTTCTTTCTTTCTATCCACGGACGTCACATGATTACCCGGTAATCATGTGATATCCATGGTTATCAAATACCGATGGGTAATTGGGTATGTATTACCTGAGGTAATTGCCAAATTCTTCCAAGAGGTCTGCTACTATTACGATTGTGCCTTATACTTCACAAAAAAACACCCATGTCGACCGTTGGAAGTTAGAGTGGGTCTCTACGTAGGTTTTAGAATGGAGAGATTAATTGGTTATAGCTAGCAGCAGCAGCGGATATTTCACGCTAAAGTTGCTTCACCGTCTTTTTTGAAAGTAAATCAAGGACAAAGATAGTAAGTAGTAGTACTACTTTCTTTCACCTTCCCATGAGACCCCGGTAGCAGAGAGAAAGAAAAACAAAACAAAAAGCTAGGGTATGAGTCAATCAAGAGTTTTTGCGTTGAAGAGATCATTCCCGTTTTAATTTTTTTGAAAAAAAAAAAAATAAATAAATAAAAAAAATAAGCGATGTTGTTTTACTATGTTTACCGAGATTAGGCGAGAAAATGGTAAAAAAATAAAAATCAATTTTATTTTTTTTTCGACCAAGTAAGGATTTTCCTAGTTTTGACGCTGCATGGGTGAGATTTTTGGGTCGAAACAGCAGTAATGGCAGTCGGTTTCCACAGGTCCCCTCCCTCACAGCAGACCTTCCTGGATGACATCACAGGAAAGACGTGGCGACAAAATAGAAAAAAAAAAAAAAAAATAATCTACACTACATGCAGAGAAATTTCAACGTGGCTTGAATTTTACGTTTGTAAATCAGCTTCTATCGCTGTTGTAACCGTATAAATTGGCTTAACAGTCATTTTGTTCACAGCAATAAAATTTTTTTTTTTTGGAAATCGTATTTTTATTTTTTGCGAAGATAGGAAGGATGGAAAGCGGGTCTTCCTAGTGCCGACTGGCTGGACACTAATTTTGGACTAATTCAGCAGGATCCACTTTTAACAAACACCCTTTAGCCTGATCAAAGACAAGGTCTAAAGTCACGCTAGACAGGGGTGTTACAGCGCTATTTTTGCGCTAAATTGTCTCTCCCCGCCGAGTGCACAATTAGTTCAGAATGAACGAACTTTTTTGGGGGACTATGCATATTTTAGCGTATCTACCTGTTTTACGGCTCGATATAATACTACCACCTACCCTGCTTAATATGGATACTAGGAATATTTAATTAGGGGGGGGGAGGATAATGTAATAAATACCCGGCTTTGCGGGGGCTGGTTTTCCCCTTTAGAGTTTAATAGCTTGAACACCTATTCATCCCATTTGAGACAAAGGACCGCTGCTGAGTTTAGACCTAGCAGAAAGACTGCTCTTCTGCTTTCCCACAGAGCCAGGGCAAATTTGATTAAGCTCACTGCTAGGAAGTGGAGGAGGGTAGGTGGACATCCCCTTTTGGTCAGAAACTATACATGGTTGTAGTTGGAAGTGCAAGTCACTCACTTCGGTAGCAGGCAGTATCAGAGAATGCAATAGGCTTTTCTCTTTCCAAACATATTAATATCTGTGATTGCCTAAGCTCTCTTACTTCCCAGCTGTGCACTAGACGTGAGAATCACTGCACATGTGTTTCCTCACTCCTTTCAACTGTTATATCTATAGCTCAGAATCCCCCCTTTCTTTCATACTGTAAGACTCGGCCCATGGCAGTATTAGATTGTACTCTTATTAAATCAGTCTAATAAGCAAAAGCCAGTAATTACTTCAACTGGCTACTGGTTGACTAAAAAGAAAAAAAAAGGGTTTTTGGGATGGGCTGGGAGGCTGTTAAATTCTTTGCGGTCAGAGAAAGAGTTACATGTTCTTTAATTTGGACACATCAAAAACGGGATGTTTATATTGAATTAAATCAGCCAGTTAAAGGTTTCCTGTTCTCTCCCAAAAAATAAACTTACTCCCCTAGTCCCCGTTATCTGTACATGTATCAACCCAAATATACTCCATTACACCCTAACTCCAATACTTTATAAGTATATCCAGCAATGTGACTGTAACCGTAACCATTTAAGCTCCAGATAGGATCTTTCTCCATAAAATATAAAAAAAGTAGTTTATTAACTAATAATTTTGTAACAGAAACCAATTTTGAAGAGAGGAATACCAGAATCAACTGTGTTAATATTAAAATTCTCAAACACCAGGGAACCGAGTACCTCCTCGAAAGGAAGTTTTTTTTTGCTGTGATAATAAAACTAAACTGTTGTTTTTCTTCGACGATGATACATAAAAAGTCACAATTTCCTTGCGGTTGCTAGATCTTTAGGCCCCACCAGGTGTTAGAAGTACATCACTTTCTGTTGCTTTTACAGCATCTTTATCATTAGTTAATTTGGATTTTGCACTTTCTAATTTAGTCTCTGCTGCATTTGCCGTCATACTATTTGTTCGACTCTGGACATATATGCTTTGCCCTTTTTCTGACGTAGGCGTAACTACTAATCGAAAAAACGGTGCTTGTTTTTTAATGATTGCCTTCTCTTCCTCGCTCATATCACTTCGAAATTTGGGTGGTCCTGGGAGCTCTAGGCTGACTTCAAAGCCCTTTTTTCGAAAGTCCATTCGGTTCCATGCAGAAATACATGACGAAATTTCACCATTATACTGTAAGTCTTTTTTAATCCGCTTAATAATATTATTTTTGTGAAAAAACCAAGCATAGCGGGCTCGACGTGGTATTTTAGCTTCCTTTATGATAGCATCACTAAAGTGGTTCCATTCATCTTCACCGACATGATATTTTGTGGCAAGTGTTGGGTCGTACTCAAACCCGTTAAGAATTGAGTTTCCTTTGGTCGTGAGACGAAGACGTCTTCGCGTTGAAGGGGGAGGCGGTGGCTCTACAAAAGATATTCGACGTACGGTTGAGGTTACAGAGCACGAGCGCTCAGTCCTGCCTATAGATAGATGAGAAGCCGAGAGAGATTCTGATGAGAATTGACTTGGCGGCCGAGTATTTGTCGTCTGTGAGCTGTGACTAGTCGGTGGTCGAGTTTGATTTTTGGTTTCTGGTCGAGATGCAGGCCGAGAAGAAAAGTCTGTAGAGCGAGAACGGCGAACTGAAGATCTAGTAAAATTAGTTATTTAAATAGTGGCGGATAGAGAGGTTTCAGTTCACTCTTTTATAGGGTCCCTAAATTTGTTGTTGGTCCCGCCTTTGTTGCGTTTTTCTGTTTTATCTAGTGATTCTAAAGCTGCCAAAACATCCATTGTGTAGATATCGGTTTTACGAGAGATGAAAAACAAAGGAAGCAGACTTGATTGCTCGCTGGCTATTCGATGGTGAAGACGGAGGCTTGCTAAAGCGTGCAATTATTAGGGAGGAAAGATATTTCTAGACCACAGTATCTTGTAAGCTACAGCTGTCTACTTCTGCCGTTGGCGGAGGAAGAGGAGGTGAAGGCGTGTGACATGTAAAAAGTCATATGTTGGGATGATGGCTGAATGAATTAAAAAGCAGCCTGGATGGCGAATCCATGAACAGTAACGTTGGCTTTGCTGGTTGTTTTGGTGGTAATTGTCACGTAGCTATATCATGTGCCTTACGTCGTCCTCGTTTCTCTCGAGGCAGGGCATTATTCGGGACGTAAAGAAATTGCGGTTGACATTTAGACAGATTATAATAACCAAGATAATAATAAATTTAGTTTGGTATAGGGTTAGAAAACGGTAGGGAAGTTATGGGAAGGGATGGGGAACGGGGATCTCCATTTCTTCATAAAAAATTAAATCTTCGTCTATTCTGCCCTGCATTCCTGCGATCCTGCGACGCCCAAGTATGGGAAGAATGGCCAATTCCAAGCACTCGATTCAATCTAGATCTTCCCAATGAAACTGATGAAGCTACAGCTATACAATACGGAACTGTGATTAAAGTAGACACTACCATTTGTACTATTCTCTCAACTCCCTCCTACACTACCAACTTGATAGTCACATACTTAGTGTCAAATTAACGTATTTCATTTTTAGCTCCCCAAAGATGAACGCTATACTTCTCCCGTCTGCAGCCAGTTTTCGGAAACATGGCGGTGCATAAAAAGTCTGAGGAGAAGATCGATGTTGAGATAATAATGAAGATTAGCATCAGTTTTTTGTATATTTTGACTTAAGGCTAGCTACATCAGACTCTTTCTTCTTTCAGCCAAGCCCTGTGCAATATTAATTATCTTAAAGAGTATACCCCATTTTCTAATACCTCGGTAGACCCGTACTTTTCCACCGGTCGTATAGCATATAGCAATTTTAGTGTAAACTAATTAGTTTGACCTGGTGTTTGTTGTTCGTTATTTTCAACCTCCAAGGTAGCGAAATTACGTTTAAATACGCTCTTGAACAATTCGGACATTTCTTGGCGCCCAAGAGATCGTCCAATTGCTGTCCGGGGGGGAGAATGGGGACTGAATGACTCGAGGGGCTGTGCATCCAATATCGATAGTCTGTTTGTGAATGTACTCAGTGTCTTAAATGTTATTTGTAAAAATAGCCCTGAGGTCAACATCTTACAGGTAACGAACAAACAAATCTTCTCCAGGCTTAAATAGTAACTCGAGTTTGATTTTCATCTGCCACCGTAAGTAGCAGGCATTGTATCATTGTGTTGGTTATTCCCGAAGGTCTCACCTAATTAATCTTACGGAAATTTTCCCCAAATGTAGTGTAATTCGATACTTCGATAATGGGAATTGAAATTCCGTACATCTTGTCTAAACAAGCCAATTAGCTTCTCAAATCTGCCGAGAGGCCCCGATTTTTAACCTCATCCTGCAATTTTCACGTGATCTAGCCCATGCTGATGTAACAAATGTAGCGGAGTTTCAACACTATCGTTCTCTGTATACTAAATCATCACCAGTTTTCATCCCAATAACTGAGCCTGGGTTTTACGTAATTTACATTTTTGATTCTCAGAAACTAAGTTTCTAAATATGCTCATGAACCGCCATTTTCTCGAAAAGTTTCTTTTTAAGTCGATTTGAACGTTCTTGGGAGAAGCTTTAGAGGTTAGGCTAAGATTGGGTCAAAGCAGCAATAGAGCTCGATTGATATTGTTATTGATATTTACAATCGATAACTTGTATCCCTTACAACTTCTCTCAGAGACGTCAAAATCAACTTGTGAAAAAGTTGAAAATTTAATCAATACTGGCCTACTGTTGATGGTTCAAATTAAGAAAAATGCAATTTCTGTTCAGAAAAAACATACGGTCGTCCAAGGATCTATTTTATGCTAGCCACAAGTCAAAATTTAGTTCCTGAGATTTTAAAACTTAAACTATTCAAAAGCTAGACCTGTCTGACTGGATTCGGATGAAGCTTGATGGTGATTTAGGGTTTTGAAACGGTGATGAATCATCATCACTGTCTTTAAAAGATCTCATTCATTCATTAGCCAACTACCGTCAGCTAAATACGCCAAATCTTTGTTCGGTTAATCGTAGCCCCACCTTTGTCGTACCTTCCAGTAGGGTGACTCAGCAATATGCATTTAATAGTTCAGAAAGACGAAATAAGTTTTCTCTATCTCACGGACAGCGAAGATAAACCAAAATCTTAATTTTCATAAAATATCTCGATGCGAATTTCAGACATTAAGTTTGCGATTCCAGCAGTATGAAGATTTTTTAGATCTTAGTCATAAACTAACTTATTTCCAAGAAATACCATAGATTTTAGACAAAACTATCTCGCTTAAAGTTCAATAACAGATCAAACTAATGAATATAAATTAATTCGATACCCTTCTTATTCAATTTAACGACTAATTAAGAAATTTTTGGTGGTAGTATAACCTATGCCAGCCAACAAAAAATCTCAATTCCTTGATTCGCTTTTACACATCTACTCTCTCGAGCCGTAAAATAGGTATAAAAGTATAATTTTCACCCAGCAATTGTGTTCAAGACAAGGATTAAAGGTGCACTAGATAGGGAAATGTCAGGGTTGTTTTCGCGCTAAACTGCCATTCTGAACGCACGATTAGTACAAAACTTTCTTTTTCCCCACCATACATACATATTATAGCGTACTTGCCGGTTTTACGGTTCAAGATAGTTTTTTTGCGTTTCATTCAGGGGATATATTAAATATATATAAAAAAAAACCTCATTTCACTTCAATCTATCGACTGCATGTGTATATATATGTTGCAAGTTGCCCAATGAAAGATGTGACTTTGTGTATATCATTGAATTCTGTTAATACAACCATGGGAATAGTACCAGCTATTCCCAAAGTTGAGATTTATTCTAGCCTTAGTGATGAACCTGAAGCAGTTTTAAGCTTCTTAAGAATAAAATTCCCCCTTCGTGAAAGTAGGTGGAAATAAAAGAGATGAAAAACAGTACTGAGCTCTACGATCTTTTGAGATGTCAAAGGAGCTTAAGTTGTAAATGCTTGAATTTACCTGAGATAAGACCTTCAAAGAGAATCAAAGCGATCTTGTTGATTGATTCGATTCTCCCCAAAGAAAATAGATGAAGCGAATCTATAGGACGGAGGGGACATTTTCTCTCGGTAATCGTAAAAATCTTAGGGATTTCGTCACAACTGTATTGCTTTTCATGGAGGTTGTAACAGAGGAAAAGACGTGATACAGTCTCCTCTGAATCCAAATGCTGTTGAACTCCCTCGAAGCAACCTCCGAAGCTCGCATTTTCTCTATTTCATTGATAATACTAATAGTAACAACTAAGCCAAAACTAGTCAACATATCTATAATGAGCGTGCTGCATGAAGGGCAATGAAAGCAAGTGGTAATGTACACGTCACTAGGGTTCTTAAAATACTTGAGAAAAATGATTTTTGGCAAACACCTATCAAACAGATCATCAAGATTACAATTAAACGTAGCTCAAACAAAAATAAACGAACGTAATTAGGAAGTAGGTGTTTGAGGTACATTATAGATGTGTATATAAAGCGAGAGATATCCTCCGTTTAATTACTGTAACTAGATAACTAGAGTTAATAAATTCATATTTATTACTGCAATATCTATACGTACTCAAGTCACTACACTACACAGTGAACGTGCAATACAAACCTACCAGGTAGCTATTCCATATCTCATATCCTTGTATTTACAACAGAAATTGGTCAAGAACAACGACATTCAACGACCACAGATGGATTCTAAATTAGCACGAGCTTCTGTAGAAATCTACTATCTGTGCATAAATGCAGGAAGTGAGGTAGAGTCTCCGCAATGAGGTTTTTTAACACCATATTTGTATGATAACTGAGATGAAGATTCAATACCTTGTAAATAAATGGTAATTAATTCATTTTTCAGCTTTTCAATCCTGAAATTTTTGACGCGTTTTTTTACACGCCATTGGACCAGTCTTCTCAGCGTACAGCGTAAAATGTAAAGAGTTCTTAATTACAGCATAGATCGATCTATGCTGAAAAAGGAACGGTTTCGCCCTGAGAAATCCCATAATTTTATTCCGGCGAATTCAGCGCTGGAAAAGAACACTCGAGATTCGGGAATATTTACTGAAGTGAATACTTAATGGTTTCTAAGCATGCCTGGATTAACATCGAGCCTAGACGCCTTAGTAAGTAAAATTTAACGACCATTGAATTTTTTTCAAGTAAGTCCACATAAGACATTTTTGTATAGTTATTGCGCTTGCGAAGAAGAAATGTTATAACTCCCAGAATATATTATCATGATTGCGATTCCTATATGGAGATACCATTTGACCACGGTGGGTAGATTGCAGTAGAGCTTTTGCAGGGTTTAAGCGGGTCCACTAAGTCCAATTAGGCATATATACCTTCCATATTGGGGTTAGCTCCCGGATTTGTGCAAAGTACTGAAAAATTTTGTATAGCAATTCTCTCCCGACCTGGATAGTTTTGCCGTGGGTCTTTCCTTGATACTTGACTTGATCGGTATAATAATTGGCTGCATAAAATTTATGCATTTCTGCGCCTTTAAACAATAACTAGCAAGCAACTATAACTAACAAATAATTACAACTATGCCGTTTTGTCGTGAACTTAGATGAAAATCATAATTCAGCGAAAAATAGGTCTCAATTTTTTGTAGAGCCTCTATCTGTATCTATGACAGCCTTGTATCTTGCTGGCATGCTCTCGATAAGTCTCACAAGATCTTCAGGAGAAACAGAATCCCATGCCTCCTTTATGATCGAGCGAAGATTATCTTCAGTACGCTGTCTTCCACTGCCTAGATTTGGATAATAACACTGGATGTGGTCATTTATCTAATCCAAAACAGCTTCAATCGGGTTAAGATCAGGCAAGTTGGGCGACCAAAAGATCGGTTGAATGAGCCTCTGGCTCATTTCTTCCATTGTACTTGCTGCTGCACGAGCAGGAGCATTATCCTGAACTACGGAGAGCCAAGGTCTCATCGAGACTATGCAATCGATAAGAGGAACTATTTTCTCGCAAAATTTTTGGGAGTTGATAGACTTCCACTCCTCCAAAAATAAACAGGAGCCCTTTTCCGAGTCTGCGAAGCAACCCGAGAATATCCAGCCAACCCTGCTCTTCATTTTTTCTCCAACACAATACAATGAGCATTGTATTCTTGTGTGACGCACCGTCCCAGAAGATCCGCGAGACTGGAAAGTGGAGCTAGTTAAGGGTTGCTGTGGAAACAAAATTTGCTAGGACTAGCCTAAAAAGGAAATTTTGTCTGTGTATATTAAAACATTACATTCGCTA
>PEDP01001576.1:0-10176 GCA_002918395.1 Erysiphe pulchra
GTAGAGGGTGCTGTGAAATTTGGGCGCTGGGGCCTGGGTCGTCCAAGTCAAGAAACTTTGGATTGATAGTTCGAGGTGAAGGAGGACGATCTGTAGAAATTATCGGTGATTGGTATGGGCCATAGGGATTAGGTGATGTGGGATCATATAGAATAACGGGAGGTTCGATAGAACTCATTGTCTTTTGTTTTTGTCTCTGAGTTATGGTGCAATCAAACGTTTTGAAATCTATACATAGCAACTGCATGTTTCACGTGAATTCTATGCACGATTTGTAATTTACGAGAAGGTCATATATTCTTAACATATGGATTTGAAGCCCAAACCGATAATCTAACTAATTAAATTTTGCAAATTAAGATTTCGATAATTACTCAGTATTAGAATCTGAATTTAACATATGTCTTTTCATTAAAATCTTTGCAGGAGACTGGAAGCTATGAAGAAATTAATAAGGTGTGTCTTTTATGCTCGTACGGGTAGAATGAGATGCCAGGATCTCTTGCGCAACACCTTTTTATTTTCTAAAAATTCGACTGTAGAAATTCGAAACGGATGTGTTGGCTATACTGATTATTGGTAGTTTCATTGAATAATAATTGATGATAATATGGTGATGAGAGTCTGAAAGAGTTGGGAATCTGATTCTTTTTGTGGGGAATTCGATTACCGATCATTCATAGAATTCATGTGGAATGTGCAGTTGGTTGCTAAGTGTATGCAGTTATTTTGCTATGATACTTTCACAGCTTAGATGTTCTATTTCAAGAAAATACAAAGAACCAACTTAGAAGCCAAAAAGAAAAGAGAAAAGCCGCATATTAACTCATGGATTTTTCAACGTAACCCAAGTTCCTCCAATGAAAATAAGCTATCTTTCACTTCCCCATCGACGACAAGTTCCCCTTCCCCCAACCCACACCACCCCGCCTCAGGAAAATCAAGTGACACTGGTTTGTTCAGTACCAACCAGGCGAATTCTTCAGCCAGTACTCTTCTCTAAACGGGCAGCTTTATGTGCTACGGACGTGAACTCGACGATCCTAAACAACGAAGAAGAACAGCCTCACTCCTACCTCCCCAGAGAGCTCCCAGAGATTTTCATCGCGCGTTAACGCAAAGAAAGAACCTGGGAAATCCGGCTAATGGTATGCACAAGTTTTATTAGTAACATTGATAGCGCCGTATCTAGTTTCTAGGACGGTGAACAGTTAAAGATGGCAAAATCTATCCAAACATATCTTCGAACTGCGATCTCTGAATTTGCAGCATCAGATGCAACTCCAACTTTTCCCAAACAACAGATGAAGAGCAACATAGCAAAAGTCTCTGAAACTTTAAAGGCAAACCTTCCCCAAAAACTATTTCTGACTTCTATCTCTTGCAAAATTCTAATCGGTCATGTTGAAAATGAGGCGAATATATCAAAAGATTCTCTGTCTCTAAACCCTTTAGATATAGATAACTCTCCTGGTCGATAATCGCTCGTAACGGTCAGAAATAATCTCGTCCTATAGCTACGATAAGATAAAAAGCCCCACAAGTCTCACTTAATGCCGTTCAAACAACTCTCAATTATATTAACATAGCAAGTGTTAAGAACAAAGATACATCTAGAAATCTTCCGGATAACAGACTTTTTATCCGTCTTCCAGTTGATCAAATATTATTGGAGCATGTGCATAGGTAGAGCGCGGAAAATGTATAACAAGTGATCACTTTCCAATTTGCGGCTCAATTCCATGCAATTTAGGGCCACAGCCTAGAAAAAAAGTCCCACTCAGATTACCTAAAGGAGAGCTTCCTCAGTTTGCGCACATCGTTTCTCAATACACCCCTCGCTTAAATTAATTGATTTCCCTAAAGACATAGATAGGGCCGTTGAGGATATTTGTAATGTATTGAAAGAAGCACTTACAGCGGTTTGTAAACGCTCCAAACGAAGAAATGGTAAATCTGCGCTCTGGTAGACTTCAGATTGTAAGGCTGCACAACTTTATCTATCAACAGTCACCGAACTAGAGCGCTCTGCGCAAGCGAGAATTTATTGGAAAATTATAGCTGCTGCCAAGAGAGAACTCTGGAAAAAACAATTTGATAGAATGGAGTCCCTTAAAAAAATATTTAAACTTATGCGTTAGGCAACTTCAAGACATAATAATCTTCCTCCTCTTTTATATGAAGGTCAATTCATTTCAAATTAAAATGGACGAGCATGCGTTCTTAGAGATTCTCTATTAGCTAGATACTAGGCCAACGATGACCTTCCACTTTGTTCACTTCCAGGAGAGTCGTATTAATCCCATCGACGGAAGAGCTGAGCGAGACAGGAGTTCGACATTGCGCCTTAGGATGTGGCATTGCCTGTCCTTGAGTTGACGGAATTTAAGTTGAGCTACTGTCTGCCAGCTGCGGGTCAATAGGGAATTATATAACACACCTCTTTAGGGCCTGCCTTAAAATCGGCCACTATCCTTCATTTTTAAACTAGCGGAAATTATATTCCTCCCAAAACCTGGTCGGAACCCTTCATCAATCGAAGGTTAGAGGCCCATTTCCCTTCATTCGTGCCTTGGAAAGGGCCTAAAGAGAATTATTGCGAAACGAATATCCTACCTAGCTATCTCTTCAGATATTGTAGGCCATCAATAATTTGGCCCACTACCAAAAAGTTCAGCAACACATCTTGTTTCCTATGTGCTACATGATATTGAAGAAGCCCGGACTCAAGGCTGGGTATCAAAATTCGTCACGCGCGATGTCTAGGGGGCATATAACTCTCTATTACACAATAGATTGATCTGGCGAATGCAAGAACAGGGCTGGTCAGATAATATCCTTTGTTAGACTTCTTTCTTCCTCAAAGATAGATATGTACAAGTTCGACTCTTCGGTAGATCAACACTGTCAAAAAAATTAGAGTGCAGTGTACTACAAGACTCACCTGTCTCCCCTATATTATTTCTTCAATATATAGCAGAACTGATGAAATGCGGAAATTTCAGAGCGCGCTTTGGACATGCTGATTACATCGGAATCCTCGGAATTGGTCACTTATCCAGGAAGTCTGCAACAAAAGCACAAAAGCAGGTAGACTGCTTGTTGGATTGGGCAAGAAACAACGCTGTTTCTTTTGACTCCCAAAAATCAGAAGTAATTCAATTACAGGGACGTCGTCAAGAAAATCCTGTTCAAATCAAAGTAAATGACAGAAACATTGACCTCGCTGAAAATATTCGCTGGTTAGGAATATACTTAGACAATCGGCTCAACTTTAAACATCATACGGCGACTCGATGTAGTAAAGCTCTCAAAATTGCTCAAAATTTGCGCCGATTGAACTCTGTCAAACGCGGTGAAGCTCCCCAAGCATTGATAACTGCAGTAGATACATGCATTTTTTCATCCGCAACATTCGGAGTAGACGTTTGATGGCCAGGATTTTCACGGCCAACAAAGAAGAGTATAACAACTCCTCAAACAACGCACTTATGCAATTTAATAGATAAAATCATACGCCAAGGCTTGAGGGCAGCACTTCCTATATGGAAAACTACCCCTAATGTGATACTATACAGAGTAGAAGGGATTCCACCAGCGCGACTGCTATTAGAAGGTCTAAGTTTACGACTTTCAACAATATTAAACCCCCTAGATAACCGGCATTCCTTACAATTTCGAGTGTCTGTGTGTCCAGTATAAAGCAAAAAAGAAGGTATTATCGCGCCCTGAAATTCTAATGACGTGCGTTCAGCGTGCATATCAGCAACTTCTACCGGCTGAGGCCCCTGACCCCTTGACAGCACTAAATTATTGTAGAAAATTTGGAAACAAACTACAAGAAATCGAGGAACATACTCAATGAGCCAGATCAGCCGACTCAGCAGATATTTGTGCTTATTCAGACGGGTCATCTGAAGGTCACGGTCGCTCCTCATGGGGACTTGTTCTCAAACGGAGAGAATAAATTTTTGAGAGAGGAAGAGGAACATTGCATGAAGGTGAAGTCTTTGACGCGGAGCTATATGAGGCTACTATGGCACTCTTAGCTGCACTCTCGTAAGACTACATAGGGAAATAATCTTTTTTCTGCTTGACAACCAAGCAGCACTAAAGAAAGGAAGATATCTTCAAGTTTGCTACTAACACGATGCTTCTGTCATTTAGCTCGCAAGTCAAATGTGGAAATAAGATAGGTGCCTGAGCACCCTAGAATCAGTGAGAATGAGGAGGCAGATAAAGAAGCTCGCAATGCTTTACAGTTACTTCCGGCACGAGACTCACCACCCGACAAAATTACTTTAGCATTCCTTCGACGACTTATGCATTAACGTCGACAAAACTTGATCGATTTCTAGTGATCTGCAGTTTTTCCAGCTTGATATCAAGACCTGGACCTACAGATGCGCCGTCTTAAACCATCAGAAAACTCTCTTCCTCGGCACATACTTTACCATCTTTTAGCCGCTAGGTCAGAGCATGGTTATTTTGCGGAATTCCATCGCCGTTTCCACCACAGTGATGCCAACTTGGTGTGCAATTGTGGACAAGCAACTTGACATACTCACTTTATTCGTTTTAGGATTCATGCCTCGGTAACGCGTAGGCTAAGGAAAGGAATTACACTACAAACTTTTTGAGCCAACTCCTTAGACACAATGATTCAAAGAAGTTCAGAGAATTTTTTACGGGTCACTGTCACTGGCTGCTTCGAGAGCCTACCGTCTCACTGATCCTCTGCTGGATTTTAGGTAATTATATTCAAAGTTGATATTTTATGATCAATATCGAAATGCAGATTAGTATTTGAAATACTGGTCCGTTTATTTCAAATTTTTTCCTTATTTTTTTTTTGGTATTTCTCTCTTTAATGCAATATATGTACTGTTATGTTCGCTTGGTGTGAACGAGTTGAGCATGCTTTAAAGTATGATCCCTGCTAGCTTCACCGGTCCTGGATCCAATTAAATGCAGGGCTCAGCGCTTCGGCCTAGGACCTTAAATTAGATAAATAAATAAAAGAAAACGCAAAGAAATGTTTGTATACCCAGGAGTATTCAGACTTGATTAGTGTTGGTTCTATCAAAAAAATAAAAACTATTACAGACATTGATGTCATGGCGCTATCTATCGAAGATATCCCTGGGGCTCTGAGGGATAAACCAAAAATTGATCCATCAAAAAAGCTCCTTAGTATTCATCATGAATTTTTTCCTGTCTTATTGAGAGAAGAAGCTAACAAAATACCACCACATTGGTCTAATAACATTCAGATTATCCTTAAACCGGGTTCAGAACCTCATAGGCACCTCAATATGAGTTACAAAATGAGTTGCTAGTGCTGAGAATATACATGAAGGAAAATTTAGAAAAAGAATTCATTCGGCCTTGTTTATTCACTAGTGCTAGATACGCATTCAATTACGTCTATGGCCCTCAATAAGTCTCAAGTAGAGATTACCACTCAGACCTTATTTGTGTGAGGTTTAAACCTTTTGAGAGTATACGGGCGAAACTTGGAATTGTTGACTATGATATCTCTATCTTCGATGAGACGGGCTTTACAATGGATTTAATCACACCAGCTTTGGTCGTACCTCACGTAGATCAATGTGATGAAGGTAAGGCTGTCCTGGTCATCGGGAATGGGCGACAAGAATTGCTTGTACCAATATCGAAAATTGACCCTTCACTTATTTTGGCCCAAGGTAAAAATCAATTTGTATCTTAGTATGTAGAGGACAGTATCCCTCACGACAAGATAATAAGCCAAAAATCGATTGTTTTTCAAACGAGAGAAATCTTGGATGACTGAAAAAATCGATAAACATACTGCTAGTCAGTCTTACAGATGGGATTTTTATTGAATACTGGCTTTAGATGGGTGTCAGGGTCATGAATCGGCAAAATCTCAGAAACATCGCAAAGAAACTAAAATCATAACCCTTGGACTGTCTCCTGTCTCCCCTCTCATCCTATCTAACCCAAACACTTGATATTTGATGCGTCATTGGAATGAAGCGAAGGCACTATTGTTTAGATTATGAGCTGATTAAGGACATGACATTACCTTTGTAATGTAATAGAGGAACTTTTACTACTATTAGTAAAAGTTAGGGGACTGTGTAAATAGGTATTTATGAGTGTGTAACTAATTGTATAGATAAGAGGATGTGATCAATTGATACTCTACATAGCAGGTGAAAGCACCTCATTATATACATGATCTCGTTACTATACAGACTAGCCTATTGATTGTTTACCTGTTTGTTGTGATCGTATAGTAAACAACAACACCACTTGCTCCTTATGCTCCTACTCATTAACATGACTCATAATTAAGTCGTGCATAATTATGGATAAGTAGCCTAGTCGCTTAACCTAGTTCCGAAATCCCAGCACTAACTAATCCATCGGATATTGTTCTATCCAATCACAACAACTATCGGCAGATCGAAATGTTTAATTTAGTTTATATTAACCATATAGATCATTAAGGTGCACTTCTTTTTGGCCTTTAAGGTGACATACAAAAAGTCAGTGAAAGCCCAAATCGTCCAACCTTGATTATGTGAAGATGGTGTGGTACCTTTTAGCTATCAAGTATTTTCATACAGTGAAAATGAGATAATTGAAGCAATAGATCTGACCAATCAGAGTTAAGTATGCCAGACGCACAGGCAATATAGTTTATCCCCTAACTAAATCTAGTTGTTTTCTCAATGGAAAAAAATTACACGATTTCCCATTATCTGATATATTGCTGATCCCTTTCTAAGCTTGAATAGTCCATGAAAAATTGGGAAGTATCACCTTTTGACGGCTAATTATATTTTTGTACACAAAATATGAGGTAAATGTGATAGTGTTTAATCTAAAGAGTTATTGATGATGATTAACGGTGATCAACTTATCCACTATTGAACCATATTGTTTTTAGCTAGGCGAGCCTCAGCTTCGAGGCAAGAAACTCTTGGATTCTCATTTTCCATGAAATTGATGTTCCTGATTATATGCATATATTTATCCTTCTTATTTTATTTTTTCGAAATCACTAAACAAAGACGCTTCATTGGATAAATACAATATACATTCATATATAAATACATGACCGAAGTCAATGAGGAAAAGGTACATTGGGAGCTCTATAGATCGATTACAGATGCCTTGGATATTATCTTATTCTGATGTGATAAGACGCCCCCTTAAATATCGAGACTATTACTTATCGCAATATTATGCTGATTGAATGAGCTACTTCGTGTGGCGACAACATCAGCGTAGGTTCTCCAGCGATTGTAATCCCTACTTTCTATAGTCTCCAGTCTAGATGGCTCGATTTCATCATCTCTTCTACCCTCCAGCGTACGATCAGGGTTCTGTTGAGGGCCTTCAAATTTATCAGAGACTGTTGTCTCTGATAAACATGGTGATGAATCTCTGATGGAGTTGACTGGATCGGGTAATACATTGAAATTAGGTCGATGTTCTGGAATACCACCCAGATAATTATCCCAATCGTTATCATTTAAAGGACTTATGCTTCTATCCATAGTACTTGCTTGATCTAGACGTTCGTGCCATAAATTTTGAGTAGATATCTCCAATTGATTCTGAGGTATCTCGACAGCAGCACGGATCTGTGGAATTGCATAAGTCAGAGTAAAATTAAAGAAAGAAAAATCTTCACAAATTCACATCTTTATAAATACCATGGGAAACTCACATTCCTGATTACGGCGATTTGGTCTATATCTAGGCCAGAATCTTGTAGCTGTGTTTGTGCAGGATCGTTTTCTTGATCGCGGGCATCCATAGTTAAGGAGGATGTGTCAACAATAGACGTGGGAGGGGCTAAACGAGGATAAGAATCACTGTATAAGACTGGTCTCGACAAAAGAGAATGCCTTCCAGTGACTCGTCGTAGGCGTCTTATTCTTGCTCGACGAAATTGAGTGGGCTGTATTAAAGCTTCGCCTCCTCTTAAGTGCTCCGTTGGCTCATTATCTGAATTACAATCATAGAAGGGATACAAGTATTGCTGTTCTGAATCCAGACTATCTCTTTGCCTGATTATTTCTCGATTATCATTGAAAAAACGAATGACACGAGAATTCCAGAGAGCTGAAGGAGAATCAAAATTTCGTCCGTTGTAGTATTGATTTATCCTTCTTCTAATTTCATCCTCATCCTCATCATCACAAATGTCTCTAGAATCTAAAATAGCATCAATTTCTAAAGCTCGTCGTGAGCTAGAATTAGCACGTCCAGGATGATCACGCGATTCACAAGGACGATTTCTTCGAATCGAAGATCGCGCGTTTGCAAGTGACTTCTCCAACGTAGTTGCCGTGATACCAGGTTCAGCAGGTGTTTTGAAAACTCTAATAATTTATTAGCCGCGATTCAATGTTATAGAATTAGATAAATGGTTACGGTAAACCCATGACAATCAGAGCTCGTGCTTTGACGAGTAAATGGATTTTATTTTTGTCACCTTCCTAATTTCGAAGACTTATTCCTAAGATAAGTCGTAGTAATAAATGAATTCGCGTCGGTGATTTTGTTCTTTTGTTGAATATAAAATTAAGAGCGTAATTAGGAAAAGGCCGCGTGGTCTGACACAAGGAAAAGATGTTCTCGGGCGCGAACCTGTGACTCGACATAGGGCGATGGTCAAGTGGTGCGGAAAGTGAAACTAACAACTAACCCGTAATTTGAATACTCGGCTACCGGATATATTTCATATTAACAATTAAAATTTCCTCTTAAAGAATAGTAGGATATAAATATAAAATAAAATGCGTCGATTGGTATAAATAGCGAGTTCTGACCAATCAGTGGTCTGATCTTTGGTATCCATATCCTATCAAATTACTATGGAAAGGCATAATTGAGTCAATTATTCTTGGCATGACAGAATTATAGACTGGCTCTAACTTATTATCTCCTAATTAAGGATCGGGGCCCCTCTTCAGATAATATCGAAATGGTAAATATAGAATTTCTCATATTCGGCATTAACAACTTGATATTCAGCATTGGGCTATTCCTTTTATGGTATAGTTTGAGTGTACTTATCAATTATTATGAATTCCTAATTAGTGCTCCACTTAACACGTCCTTTCGTGTTTGCCTAGCGCGTGATACCCAAGCAACAAATTGCATTATGCGATGGATGCTTCTTGACAAGCAGTAGGGGCAAAAAGGCTCTTGGAGCTTTAAGAAGCTGACCAATTAATTGGTGACAATGGTCTACTAACTTTAGCCGATAATCAGAGTTCTTTGGCTATAGCAAAAGGCTCAAATTCACCAAAAACGAAACACATCGACATTTCTCATCACTACCCTCGAGAATGTATTATAGAGAGGTGATATTTCGATTTCGTAATCTCCCTCAGGTTTTATGCTTGCTGGTATTTTAACAAAACCACTAACTAGGCAAAAAGCTAAATTCCTATTAGAACCAATTTTTAATATCAATCTCGATTGATTAAACGACATTTACCACACCGTTCAGCAGGAGTGTTGGAACATACGACAATTTCCTTAAATGTAATTTCTTTTTTGGTTGTTTCTACTTTGTTTGGATATCGAAACTACTTTTTCTTAATTATTGACCAATGTGGATCATGGTTCATTAAGCGAACACAATTTGTTGAGATATACTAACTTGCATATGGAGGTTTACTAAACTTTCTATACAAGATTAATCTTATCTTGTACCGAACTTCTTAAGATCATCTTAAGCTTACTGTTATGAACTGTGAAATAAGTTAAGCACAACAAGCAAGAATTTGGAATATAAAGATTTAATAAAGCTAATGATCTAAGCTACAAGATAAAGAGTATTTATGTGACTTCCATGGTGTTTAACTTCCTTGTATCAAAGTCCATTTACTGTATTAATAACTTCCGAATGATCCATTAAACAATCTCCAACGGATAACCCGATATGAGCACAAATGTGTGCCGGCTGCGGCATCTCCGACGGATAACCCGATATTACTACATATGTCGGAACCACGGGTTGTGACATACTCCAATGTATATCTGAGATCTGACAATCCCACCCCCAACAAAGTGATCGTCCCGATCACTGAATTTTATTTTATGACGCTGGTTGTCTACGTCGATCGGATCTGTTTAAGTAACGGTCTTGTGGTATTGGCTTAT
>PEDP01001577.1:0-10166 GCA_002918395.1 Erysiphe pulchra
TCTTAGTACTTTCATTGATACCGTCCAAGCCCATGTAGGTAGTGAGTGTTAAGCGATCGTAAAAAGACGTACATAGAGTCTTTCAAAAAGAACAGCCTCATACGTAAAGCAGTTCTCCGACGCTAATGCTGATAAAAGTTTTAAATTTTTGGATAAGAAAAAGACGTATCGCCACTAAACTGATTGACTGTACATTCGCCCTAGACAAAATGGACATGGGATAGATAATTATTAATACGCACCGAGAATGTGATCATGAGCTCATCAGTAGATGTTCTTATCAGTCTATTCGAAAACTAATATGATAGAAGATTACGTAGCAGTGGAGTTGAGATACGTCATATATATGAATTCTACTTTTCCATATTACACGTTATCTAGTTTTCATCGCGTCGTCTATTTACATGAAGTATTTCTTATCTTTTCTTAGTAATACAGATCGACATTGAAAAGATGGCACGTGATATGCATTTATAACCAAAACTAGCTAAGATTCAAAAAGGAGCTTAAAAGAACCCCCTAAAACAATAATCTCCTCTTGATAAAAAAGACAACAAGTGGTTATCAAAAGTTATAAATATCTATAAGCCTTAAAAATAATTGAGAGAAGTAAATCTGGGATCACCAACTTCTATCCAAAGTCTTTTACAGCACTTAGACAAAATACGCAAGCCAATTGAGTTAAGCATGTCTCTATTTTGGGATTCATCCTACACCTTAATCCACTCGTATTACGTATTATATTAAAGCGATTGGGTTCTTTACAAAGCAGTACGGGATCACTTTCTGATCCAGAATGTAGCAGAGCGTGGATAACGACCATTGGCTCATCTTTCAGCTACATAATAAAGAAACGAGAGTAACAACACTGGGAATATTAAAATTGGAGAATATTCACCCGCATTGGTATGTCAGCAAGTCAATAATTGAAGCTCTTTGTCTTGTTCTCGATCTTTTATTACGAGTTTGATACCTTGAATATCACTTGTTAAAAATCGAAGTGCCCCTAGGATCGAGCCAGGATGATAGTTAAAAAGTAGATTCATTGAAATTAGTAAAAGATGGAAAATGGGAGATTATTAACAATATAAAGACGGAAGCCTTGAGAAACAGATATTCTCCAAGAGAATCCAGGCCATTGTGAAGGGGTCAGAATCATTTTATTATTACAAAATGTTACCAAAACTTCTATATCTACATTCGCTTACATGAAACAGACTAACTATTTTAAGGGACTATTTACATGGATCGCTGACTAAGAAAGGAATCTCAACACTAACAAAAATTGTTCCGATTTTACTTTCTGAAAATAGGTGAGAAAGGATGGCTGAGGATCCCAATTACGTTGACTATAAATAATATATTAGTCAGCTGTAATAACGATTACTAATCACAGATGTATTAGTCATCATATAAGTTGTATATATTATATTTCATAGAAAGTTGGTAGGGAGGACAGACAGACTTCAGACCTACAGACTAAGAAATATTCACAAAGAGCTTGATATTACACATTTAATAATATTACGAGCTCAGAATCATTCTAGTCATTATATCTAGGAAACCTCAACATTGTGTGGCTTACACTAAACGAGATATGTGGCTTGTTGATGATTGATCATCGAGCTCTGTGTTGCATAACTTAGACGCATAAATTAAGCGAGCTCAAGAATCAGGCGTTTTTCAATGTCGCGCTTTTTGGGGCGCGACTTCTTATGTTAGTAGGCAAAACATTAATTTGGAAAAATAATCGATAATACTCCCAATATTTTGTATGCGACCCGTTAATTTCATAGGCTTTTTTTCATCCTATTTCTTTATATTCTTTTACTTTCTGATAGACTCTATTTAGATATATATATATTTTTTTTTGAAATAACGAAAAAAAAGTAAGAACTAATAAAAAAATAAAAATTATGCCCTCTATTTCTGATCTAAACGAAAATTCCAATGATGAAGATGTCGAAGAGACCATTATGCTTAATCCTTCTGAAATAGAGGAAGAGATTATATCCGATGGCGATGTAGCTATGGATAGCGGCTCTGAATCTGATGGTGGAAATGGCGATTCTGAGACAATACAAGAGGTCCAACTACAAAATGACTCCATTGCATATTTCGACCTCCATAATGATAGTATCTTTTGCATAGCTCAACATCCTTTAAATCCAAGCTTAATTGCTACGGGTGGTAGCGAAGGTGATGATGATGCAGGGGGGATGGGATATGTTTTTGATGCTTCCCCTGAAGCTTCTGTCCCATCACCAGTTATAGATCAAAGTACAGCTGGAAAGGATGTTACAAGAAATGGAATAAAACCTCTTTTCTGTCTCGAAGGTCATACTGACTCTATATGTTCTTTGGCATTTACTTTGCCAAAAGGAGAGGCCCTTCTGAGTGCAGGCTTAGATGGAAAATTAAGAGTTTATACGGAAATGCAAAACCACGGTTGGATGTTTCTGGGAGAATCACAAGAAGTGGAAGAGATAAATTGGCTTACAGCCTGCCCTAATGAAAGTTATCCAAATACTATCGCGATAGGTGCTAGTGATGGTAGTGTATGGGTATACTTGGTAGATTCTAAATCTAAAGATATGCCCCTACAAATAGTACAAAGCTATTTTCTACATACAGGAAGCTGTACAGCAGGGAGCTGGTCGAACGATGGAAAACTACTCGCGACTGTGAGTGAAGATGGTAGTTTATATGTATGGGATGTATTTGGGGAAAGTGCATCGGCTGGAGTCATTCAGTTAGGATCAGCGTACGTTGTTGGCCTTTCAGCTCTGGATCAACGATTTGCAGTTGATGGGGGTCTTTTTAGTGTAGCAATATCACCAGATGGAACCTTTCTTGCGGTTGGTGGTGCAGGTGGCTCAATAAAGGTAGTGAGCTTACCACGGTTAAGCTCTGAAAATTCGAACAGTCTTATTAAGGGTAGAAATGAGAAACAACTAAAAGGAAAATCTAGCACTAGTAACGCATCAGCGGGACAAGCAGGAAAAATTTTAGCAGATATTAAGGCTCAAAGTGATGGTATAGAGACATTAGCTTTCAGTCCATCACCGACGATACTTCTAGCTGCTGGCAGTGTAGATGGAAGTGTAGCAATATTTGATTCAGCTCATGAATTTGCTATTCGACGATTGATTAAACAAGCACATGAAGATCACAGTGTAGTTAAAGTTGAATTTGTGAAGAATTCAACAATGGGGGGGTTTTTACTAACTAGTTGTGGTATGGATGGTGTTGTTAGAAGATGGGATACTAGAGGTGGCTCTGGAACTGGTTTAATACGAGAATGGAAGGGCCATCGAGGTGACGGTGAGGGTGGTGGAGTTTTGGGCTTTGTACAAGGTGATGATGGGTCTCGAATAATAACAGCTGGTGATGATGGGATATCTCTAATTTTCGATTCACCACTCTCGTGAAATTAGAAATTTATATTAATGACCAATCTTTTTACACCATCCAAGTCCTGCTAAATATATGACAGCCGACTCGAAAATAAACGTGGCTCATCGAACAACGATTGTGATCTTTCCGTGAAAGATGCTTCTAGGCTAAAATTCCTCTCACGACACCAACATCATCTGTTTGATATGATATAACTTTCTTGAACTTTTGTATTGTTTGTTTTTAGTGGCTGATCTAAAGATTCTTAAGAATTTTAACAAAAGTTCAGAAAAAGCTATGCATCTCTTAGAAAACATATAATTTTGATCCTACAAAACGCATTAAATTCAGCATTATCAAGGCAATTTTCCATTAGTGCATTCATTGTCTTTAAATCTTCTCATCTATGAAGATATCAAGCTGACACTGCACAAGAGGTAGTTACAGGTGACGAAGCAGCAAAAACTTTGCGGACCACTCTAGCAAAGTCTTGAGCAATGGCTTGTAAAAGTGCTAAAGGAACTTGAAGGGAGAATTGGGAGGTTCAATATTGGAAAGAAGGCAAGAAGACATTTAGGATTGAGGCAGTTGTAGAATTCGCCGGCGCCTAAGATTCATCGTTGAAGATTGAGCCTCACCCCGCTTTATTCCCAAACTTTAAACAAATTTATCCCAACAATTACTGTAGGTATTATTTATATGAATAATTCAATTCACAATTTGTTTCTGAATATATAGTACACCAATTTTAAACTAAAATAGAAATCTAATTGTTCTTCCAAAATTTGTTGGTAATGACTAATAATACACAGAAAGGAGTCAGAAAATAATTCAAAGATGCATTCTTTATAGAGATAGCATCAAGACAAGTAAGAATGAATGAAATTAAGAATAGTATGAGTGAAACTTTCAAAGCCTCTCAACAATCTATTCAGCAGCAATAGTACCGCCCAACTATCCATCTCTTACTGTGAAGGAAACCAAGTTGGTATAATAGAATTCAATTGATTGAACAACGATACTAAGAAATCTATTCTATGCCAACAGTGACAGCTACTTATACGCAGTCTTCGACTCAAATGATACACCAAATCTAATCTTAGCTTGTCGCTCATCACATACTATCAGATTCATTGATCAATTCGTAACGTTCGCTCTCGTCAATATTTGGAGACACTAGTGTTAACTATTGGCAATATATTGACGTTGATTTAGTTGATTAAATCTGGTGTTGACAGTTGAGTGTCAGTTTATTATGGGTGTCGATCATTTCGACTAGTCCTGTAAGCCCCCTGTCTTCCTAGTACGCTTAGGCACTCGTCTAAGCATAAGTAACTTGTCGGCTAGCCCGTAACACTTACCATTCTTTATGTTCTCAAGCTTCTCAAGAGTCTTCCTAGCTCTCAAGATCGAGAGAGCACTAAAATGTGGACAGTCAATAGAACTGGTTGCTTGAAAACTCAACAGTGACATATCCATCTAGCATCCGATTTTTAAGTCTTAGTGGCAAAATTTTGAGATATTGGATACCTTTCCTTCTAAACTCACTCTAATTAACTGCTGTACATCTAACTTAAATTGTTATAAAGAGTAACATATTTGCTATCAAAAAGCTATTTTTCATGATCTAACCCTACTGATGGTTACTTCAAGGATTGAAGGCGCCTATGCGGAGCAAGAGATACCTTTGTGTATCTATCGGGCACCTTTTGGATGGTGTTGAGGCGATTGATCTTTGGGGTTAAGAACAAGTACAAGAAGCTTTTTGAAGCTTTAGCCACAGCCAAACAGAGGACTCCATACCGGGTCCAAAAAGTTCTCTTATTTTTTTTTCGGATGATTAATTTGGCTATTCAAACTACGCTCACACACATTCAAACCGAAATTAAATTTGCCATGATTATAGCAAGAGTTCCGTGCACAAGACTTTCTTGTATGTGTCCTCTGTAGTAATTGGGAACACTAAGTCGCAGAATGATGATCAATAGAGATTGAGAACTGAATCGACTGTTTCGTGTATATCTACACCTAAGATTATAGAATACAAAATCTAAGGAGGAAGGTCTTTGTTGTTTGCGAAAGAAGCATCTGTGAACACAAACAATAGTGATGTTGTGGATTCTAGTTTTACAAATTGTAAGCCTCTTGATTGGTGTTGGATCTACCATTTTCATTGATTATTTAGTGCCTTGATATCTTCACTATTTGGGTTTGTTACTTGGGCAGCAAAAGAAAGAGTAGAAGAAGCTCCTGATTGGCACATAGAATCTACATATGCACCTCTTGCCCGTTGTGCGACGTATTGTTCTTTTGTTGTTAACCCAGTTCTAATGGCACCTCTAGAGCTAGTTGTAGATGATGACTCGATAAAGACAAGTTTAAGATTTTTACATTGTTGCTTTTGTGTCAACTCAATTGTGCTTCCGGATTTTTGAATTACACATCCATTATACTTGATTGGTCGGTCATTTGTTAGCTCTCCCCTTAATTTGCCAAGAATTGTGCTGATTTAAGTTTATCTTCTTCCGGAGCGACAAATTTTTCACTCGCTAAGATCAGTTTATCGTCTGTTTGTAGACCAACGACTCCGAATCTGTCATCTTTATTGCTCCACAAAAAACAAGGATCATAGTTTGACTCTAACATATTAAGGCTTTGAATATGATAGTTATGGTATGTTTTATACCAGTGATTTCCATCTTCTGACACACCATATAATGGTTTAACAACTTTTAACACGGTATCTTTAGCTAATCCTAATTCCTCTTTAAGTACTTGAGGTGGTTTTATGTAGAAATTGCGATTTAATTTTGTAATAGATTGGACATAGGCCTGCGAAATTTCCCGGAGATAGAGATTAACGTCGTTTGTTTGCATTAAGGTAGCGATACAGAAAATTAATCTTTGATTTATGCGTTGGATTGTGGGTGATTGGGTGAGTACAACACCCTTTTCTCTGTCATTGTAAGCTTGAACCACTAATCTTGATTTTTCAAAAGCTTTGTCGGTTCCTTTGTGCTTTATTTCATCAAAAAAACGAGCATCAAGTAATCTTGTACCTGCTGGAACTTCATCAAATTTCACTGTTTTGAATACACCCTTTTCGATAAGTCCTAGAATTTCAATTTGTCGAGATTCTTTAAATTTATTAAGCCCATTTTCATCTTTTAAAAGCACAGTAATATCTGCGTTGTTACCTTGACGCTAACAATTTGGAATTCAACTGTGCCGATTGGCATTTCTACCATAACAGAGCCAATTGATGTTGTAGAGCCAATACCAAGCTGAACACTAATCATACTATAGGTAGTTGGGTCTAGTTGTGCATTTGAAATCTTTTGAAAAGCTAGAAATTGCGAATAATCTGCTGTTGATTTACTTGAGGCTCCAGTATCTATCATTACGCCTAAAAATTCTGTAGACGATTATCGTGATATAGGATCTGTGACAAATGAAAATTCATCTGTGTGTTCTATTGAAGACTTGTTTTTATTGTCAAATTTGGTTAATGAGTGAACACATATGTTATTAGCAAAATTGGATATAGTTCAAACAGCATTTTGAAGGTCAATTTCACCGTAAGAAGTATAGTTTGTTGCAGTATGGTGTTGTTCTTTGTCTGATAATGATTCATCAAGACCCTCATTTATATCAAGTACCAGTGAATTTAAAACTTTATTTAGTTCTTCCTCTTGTATTTTGTCGTCAATGGGATCATTAAATTCACAATCTAATGTATATTGTCTGAATCGTTCCTGGAAGTGCTTATTATTAAATGGTCTTGGGTTTAAGCGACTATTAACCATATTTCGAATTTTTGTTCTACATGCCCATCTTTCTTGCTCCGTATGATTACACGAGCGACAACTTTCATTTTGACAAATATAGCAACGTTGTTTTGGTTTTTTTGAGATTGAATGATGTTTATTGATACGAGCACCTGTATTTTGGTGATATCGTCGATCTGTAAAATATAAAATATGCAACATGTTCGCTTTTCTCTTTTTCATGTGCTATTACTGATGATTGTAGTTTGTTCAGTAATGCACCAAGGTTTTCAGGTGAATCTGCAACAGCATATCTACATGATGGTACTCCTTGACATGCGGTAACTAATCTGTCGTGCAAGAATTCGATAGTCTTAAGTGGTTTTGAGAGTCCGTACTGAAGTTCTTTCTTTTTTTTTTCTTAAACTTGAGATCTAATCCTATTTGGATACGCTACCCTAAAAAAAACAAAGTACTACTCCCAGCGTCTTTACAGTCTTTCCACATTTGAATCACCTCCATTCTACGCTTAGCGTATCATGATTTCTCGCTCTTCCAAATGGAAAGCATTCAGATCGCACACTGTCGCCTCGTTCCGCGTGCAGCTCTTATTCTCCTTACTTAATTGGTTTTTTCCCCTACCCCTCTCCTCTTCTCTCCATGTTATCCTCTTCCTCTTCTCTTTCCTCCCCGTCCAAATCTTCAATCCCCCACCCTACTGAAGTTCTTTAATTTGGTTAGTTAAAACTTTAAGACATTCTAGAACTGTTTTTTTTGGATTGGCATCAATTATCTTGTTAAGAGTAATTTTATTCCACTCATCAAGTTAGCTCGATTATAGCCTGGTCCTTCAAAAAAGTTACGAAGATGTTCAATAGCCTTGGAGAAAGTAAATTGAGAAAGATTAGTAGAGAAATAATGGTCTAGAGCGAACCCCTATAGCAGAATTGAGAGAGCCGTTGAATACGCATCTTCGGGAACTCCATTTCGAGCACATAGACGATAAAATATTGTTAGTTTATGATCAATATTATCACCAGTCTCTCCATATTTCTGTTCAGTTTCGTAAGGTTTGCTGAGGTTTGCTTTTTCTTAATTGTAGTTAACTAAATGATATGGTGATGGTTGTCAAGGAAATAGAGGAGGGTTTTCTCAATATTTAACGACTGAGTTGATAGATTTACAGGTGTACCTACGCATTGGTCATCAAATTTCTCATTAGTAAAATTCTTCTTATTTTCTTATGGTTTTGTCTAGGTGTTGTCAATGGTATTTTTTGGTAAGTGTTTCAGTAACTTTGATGATACTATGGGTATAGTGATAAAATTTGCTAGTATGGTAATTTTTTCATGAGTCCACTGGTGGGAATCCTGTTCTTTTAGACATTCAAAGAGTGTTTGTGCAATTGTTTTTCGTTTGTCATTTTTGGAGACAAAAACTCCCCTACTAATTAGACACAGCCATAACTCTTGAATCGATCTTGTTTTGGCTTTACTGAATGTTGCTGTTGAAATTTTTTGGAAATATTCTTGATATAATGCCCAAAGGTCTACATCAAGGATATGTTTTCTATCATAAAGATGAAATTTCGAAAGAACGCATCTGTTTATGTCATCATATTTCGCAGACTCAATATCGAATTGACGGCAAAATTTTGCTTCTTCATCTACCCAGTCAACTTGTTTTACCAATTTTTTTCTCTTTCACTATTTATTTTTAAATTTATTCATTTATTTTTTTATTTTAGTGAAGATCAAATTTGTGAATGAAGGGGATAGTGAGGTGAGAATGCAGGTTATATTAAGGCTTGAGTTTCTTAGAGAGGTGGGTAGTTAGACTCTTTACTGACTTTGATATTCAAGTCTTGAGAAATAAAAATTTAATTCTTTGGCGACAGCAAGCTATCAAGCGTTTAAATTTAATTATATTTTTCCTTCAACAGAAACAGAGACATGTAAAAGGTGGGAAGGAATATCCTTCCAATTCTACTTTTTTCCTGATCTGTGTGCGCTCACTGATCAGTGTCGGGATGCTATAACACAATGCAAAGATCGTAAATTCTGTGTACGTTTCTGCTACAGTGTTTTGTTCGCTAGAAATCAGATTATAAATAGGGGTCCTGTCAACTTTTATTACATAATCGTATCACGTGAAGTATTAACCCTGTAAACGCCAATCCCAAAATGCATAACTTATGTTTTACAAATATGCTACACTTATCACTGTATTACTACAAGTAAATTTGGAAAACTTATAAGATTCCCACAGTATCCCTCACTTCTCACTTCGTGATATTCGACGCACCCCGCTTGCTAAAACTTTCCTTCCTCTACAATTTAGCGCCATCAAAATAACCATCTTGATTATTGATTCATGTATGCGAGATCGTCGCAACTACAATATTCTCGAATCTCCATAATCGATATAATTTAATTTTTTTGTTTTCAAATATTGGAAAAAAATCAAAAGTTTAGGTATGACCCTCCTTCTTGGAAAACAAAAAATTGGAAAAAAATTAAAGGTTGCCCGCGAAGCTGAATAATCAAAAACCCCACCAAAACACCAAATTTCTATCAACATCAACTTTGAAGCCTAACATCACAATCGATTAGTATAAGTTTACTTTATAATTTTACTGAATATTACGATGTTAGATCTAAATTTTATAAGATAACTTCAGAGAAAATAGAGTATCTGACGAGCTTTGACGAGATAGAGAAGGTAAAGTGTTTTTTGAATTTACATCAGTAGTTTTGTAGGCCTGTAAATTCCATTTCTTAATATTTTTAGGGAAATGTTATTTGCCCACCCCAAGAAAATTAAATGCCCTCCCCCCCACTTTGCACAATTCTGGGACACCTGGATCTTTAATTGGGTTTTAAAATTTTCGGACCAATCAACACTCTACAATCCTTACTATTTGTCTACTTCTACTACTAATCTCTACTAACTACCTTCATAAAATCCACTCACAGTACATAACTTATTTGCCACCCCTACCCA
>PEDP01001578.1:0-10146 GCA_002918395.1 Erysiphe pulchra
AACTCTGCGTTTACATTTTTGGCTAAGTTGTGAAATAGGTAAGTTAGCCGAACACTGGATGAAGATTTTCCAGATTGTAGGGCCAACACCGCAGCTTGATTATCAAGTACGAAGATCTTCTCATTATTCAGTCTAGCAGATATAGCCGCTCGAAGTGCCATAGTAGCACCAAAGATCTCTGCATCATATACTTCTCCGCCGTATATAATGCCATTTTCTTTTTGAAAGGTTGTCCCCTTACGTTGGAGAAGGTACCCCCAGGATGAGCGTCCGGGGCCCTCTGATGACCCATCGGAATACGCGCAGATATCTGTTGAGTTTAATGTTCTCAACCAATTTTTGTACACTTGTATCCCATCTACCTTTGTTCCAAGTATTGGCAAATATACTGGCCTTCGTAGTGGTTCTGCAGCTTCAGATTATGGTAGCTGACGAAACGCGCGTTGAGCTCGAGAAATCTGAGTTTCAGGACTCTTAGATATCCTTGACTTTGTTTTATATTTTAACTTACCCACGTTAGGACACACACTCACTCTAGTTCGAAGAGAGTGGCGGTCATCGAGGGAATTCAAGCAAGCAGCAAGACGTAAACGATACCCTTCTAGTAGTATATAAGCCGGAGGGATGCCCCCTTCCCTATGTAGAACTACGTTTGGTGTAGTTCTCCATACTGGTAAGGCAGCTCTCAAGGCTAAATGAAAGACCTTGTCAATCAACCCACAGTGAAATGATGTAGGTGGCCTTACTGTACCATCTCCTTTCGGTCGAGTTAAGCCTGGCCACCATACTTCAGCTCTATACGTTGCTATTGGGACCACGCATGAATCAACCCCCGTTATCAAGGCTTTTGGAGCAGCTCCTCTTTTGATGGAATTCAGCCGTCGCATATGCTGAGCCAGTTTGAGAGCTTTCGCACACCATTGCCACTACCTATCGTGCATACCCGTACCTCACGCTCCGTCAAGTCTTCCGAATATGGGTTACTCTCTTCTCCTGAAAATACACAGGTGGGGAGGTCATCTGATCCTGAAAATCGTGCTAAGATGCTATCTCGCAGAATTATTGCGCGTTCGGCCTGGTCAGATATGAATTTTCCGTCATGCCGAAGTGGAGGAGTAACGCTGGCTTGTCGAGGGATCCCCCATCTTATGAGCTTGTATACATCTCGAGAGGATTTCATGTCTTCCACTTTCCTTTTCCTGTGCTCCCTTTTTGTCGACGCAACTTTATTCCTCAATACCCTTGCCCTTGTGACGCGTTCTGAATCTTCTACTGCTTCTTGATATTCCAAATAAGCAAACTTACATTCCGGAGTCCACCAAGGTGCACTTCTTCCGCTTTGTTTATTAGGACGCTTCCCAACTGCCTTTAACGCATTCTCTAAGGCCCCACATAAGCCTTGAGCGAACTTTTCCGTCTCCTCTATTGTGCTTAAGAATTTAAGTGAAGGCAGCCATTGTGCCACTACCCGAGAGAATTGAGGCAAGTTTGCCTTAGCAACACGCAGTTTTTCACTGGTATTTAACACTTTCACATTTGACCCTTTAGGATTTGGCACAAATCCGCAAATTGGAAGATGGTCGCTGGTCATACATTCTTCTGTACCAACCTAAGCCATTGCCTCCTTGATATTTGTCCAAGCCAAATCAAGTGTATTGCCGGCACGATGGGTCGGTTCTCCTACAATCAGACAAGTTAAGTTGTGTTTCTCTGCCCATTTTTCTATCTCCTCCCCTTGTCCATAATACCTGTTAGCACCAGGTTGCCAGGCCCAATACATCGAGTTGAAGTCTCCAATTGCTACTGATCTAGAAGAAGGTGTCCAACTCAGGAGTGGTTGTATAGCAGTGGGGTCATGGGGTGCTTTATATACATTCAAGAACACAATCCCGTTTACCTCTACCCAGCAATAATCGCCGGTTAGAGAGGGTGGATATTTTTGTGATGAAGTAATTCTTTGGGGGTCTTTCCTAATAAATGTAGCTGCCCGAGGCCGAATATTGTCGCCTCCATGTGGTAAAAATAAGTTCAAATAAGGACGAGTCTTTGTAGAATTAGACCACCACGGCTCTTGAATCAACAAGATGTCCTGCGTAGCTCCCCCCCCTTCCAACGTTAATTGACATAAATTTAAGCACGTCTTGGAGGGGATAACAACCCTGTGGGTTGCCCTTCATAACCTCAAGGCGTCACCAGTCGAGTTTTCGACAGGAGACGCTGGGATGTTGTCAACATCATCATCGATTTCTGACTGTTGACTATTTGTTAAGTCAATTTGTATATTTTCGGCAGAGGTAGCAGATTCTTCAGCAGCTTTGGCTCGGAGTACTGCCTGATATTCTCTTTCTCCTACTTGACGAAATGTCTTCATCTGTTCCTTAGTAGGTGCACCTAAGCGAGTAGGTCGAGCTAAACATCTACGGCTATCAGAGCGGTGTAGGCCTCCACAATTCCTGCACTTAGTAGCAGCCATACAAACTTCTTCGTAGTGATTGGTAGAGCCACAGTTACCGCATGAAGGTACCCTAGAACAATTCTTGGTGGGATGATGACCATTGCATCGTTTATAAAACTCTAGTGGCTGTTGCTTCTTGAAAGGTCTTGCAATCCTAGATTCATCAAAGATTCTGAACTCAGCACGTGGAGCCTTGGAAAAATATGCCATCCAGGTTCTATGTGGCGCCTCGGCTTTATTTTTCCCGTACAGTTTAACATGAGCTGGCCGTACAGAACGTACCCGCTCAACTTCATCTATAAGCATAGAATTGCTTACTTCTATTTCTCCCTGTACCTTGCGAATGGATGCTGGTACAGTAGGAATCATCACGGGAATCCAATTTGTAGCTGGTTCTAGTTTCGCTCCCGATAAGAAAAGACCATTGCCTGCCTTCGGAATGGTCTCGCGTGCTTCAGTGTTGCAGGGGCTCAAAGCAAATCCCTAGTGGACAGGCTTTATATTACTAAATAAAGATGGTGAAATTGCAAGTTTTTGAACAATTATCTCACGAATGCCCGCAGGAGACAGTTTACGCCACTCATGATCTTGTGGCAGACGGACAAAGAGTCTTCCGTCTGAGGAATTTTTAGCTGATAGCTTGTCCTTCTTAGACAAATGTTGTGATGATTTTCTCGCTTGAGGCGCTTGAGCTTTATTATTCAGAGTTATCCGAGTTTTCTTCGAACCATTGCGAGCCACCGTCGCCCAGGTCTTCTCGCCTATCTCAGGAATCTTAGACAATCTAAGAGGTTCTTTAACATTTCCAACATTAAGAGCTGTGTTCTTCATAACTCGAGGAGTTGCGACAGCAACTTTCTTCGCAAAATTTTTATCTTTTCCTAAACCTTGACCATTTGCTTTGTTCGGATATGTATGTGCTGGGATTTGAGGTGGAGTTGACGAAGAATCGGCAGCTGCAAATTTGGCAATAGCCAGTCCAAGGTAAGCCTTAAAGGCTAAAGCTTCTTCTTTTTCTATCTCGTCTTCAAAAATAGCCAAGGTACTATCTATGGAACTAATGACCGTCGTGCATATCAATATTCGTGCATACCAAGCACGTTCACGCCGCTGACGGGTCGCAATTACTTCTGCCAGTTACTTGGGAAGGAACACGTTCCCTATATCAGTGTTTTCACTTCCATTTGAAGGGATTCTATCTGGTATGGTACGTTTTGAGGGGACAGTAGGCTTGAGAATTTTCCTTCCTACTATAGTGTTGTTTTGTGGTTGAGTGAGTGACGGAGTTGAAGGTGACGCGGTTGGGGGAAGGGAATTGGGTATCGGGGGAACTGGGGGAATGGGGGGTGGTTGATGGCTCAATTCCGTCGAAAGAGCTAGAGATTCCGGTAATAGATCCATTAAATCAGTCATGTATATATTGTATCTTCAAACTTTCAAAAAAAAAAAGTGGGAATGCACCCTTTGCATTAATTCTGCCCTTTTTGTAGAATAAGTTTTGTGTGTTGTTTGATGGAAATATGGTGTCGATGGTGGCTCTTGGTGTTTTTCATTATTCAGCTTAACGGGGAAAGCACAGCTACAGTGAGCTACGTCCAATCATGCACTCATAATGGCAATTTAGCGCGAAGGTAGCCGTGTATAGCCCTGTCTAGCGCAGCTCTAATCCTTGTCTTTAAACAGAATTCTAGGGTGAAAACTATACTTTTTTCTTCGTTTTACTGCTAATTTAGCAAAGCTGACCAGGTCAGATTAAAGTGCATTTCAGCAAAATGAGCATTTAGTTAATTATTTTTCAAGATTTCAAATTAGGAAATCCTGTCAAAATCTGTAGCAATTAATAGTGTGAAATGAATAATTTATAGATGCTCTCCGAAGCATAGTCAATAATTATTTGTACGAAATAGTCTGGTTCATACTAAATATATTTTCAAATTTGGGGTGCTTTTCCGTACTGAAGAGATGTGAGATGTGAGGGCTTAGGTTCAATCCAGGGACACAACATTTAAATCATATCGCCATGAGACAAAATACAGTGGTTAAAAAGCGAAAGCTTTTTATCTCTTTGCAAAATGATGACATGTCATTGTCTCATGAGTCCGAAGTTATCTCAGACGAGAATACTTTTCTTTCACACGCTGCTCAATGGAATCTTGAGCAGGATTATGAGACAAAACCTCGGAAGAGTAGAAAGAAAGGCATTGAAAATACAAGATTGCCTATTAAAACCGCAGAAGGCCTTATTCAACAAATTAACACAGATAGTGATGTCAGAGAAATTGAAAGTGAAGCAGAGAGTCCAAATGTCAATTATTCTGAGCTTTCAAGCAAAAGATTTTCGGTAGAGTCTACGAGACCTATTTAGTAACAGAGGTTACAGGCTAACGATATCAGATTTTAGAAGCTAAAGAGGAGCTTGCAAAAACTGCGCTTCTCCTAAGGGACAATGACCCGGAGGAGAATGTGGATGCATTTAAAAAACTAGCGCAACTTGGACAAACTTCAAACTACACAATAAAAAGCCTAGCTCTTATGACACAGTTAGCTATCTACAAAGACTTGATTCCGGGATATCGGATTCGTCCATTATCAAGAGAAGATCGGGCCATAAAAGTTTCAAAGGAAGTAAAAAAACTTCGAGCGTATGAGCAAGAATTAGTTATAGGATATCAAAAGTATATTCTAGAGCTGTCTCGACTAGCCAACACAGAGAGAAATGTTTCCTTGAATTGCAATACACCCAGTCTAGGCAGCATTGCTATATCATGTGCTTGCATGTTACTTGTCTCAGTTCCACATTTTAACTTTCGAGGAGAACTCATTACAATCTTAGTAAACGTACTCAGCTCGCAGCATATTGATTCAGACTTTTCAAAGTGCCTAGAATCGATAGAGAAACTATTTCGAGATGATGAAGATGGTGGCCCATCCCTAGATGTTGTCATTAGTTTATCAAAAATGATGAAGGGAAAAGGATTTCGTGTTGATGAAAGTGTTATAAACTTATTTCTCCATCTTCGAATTCTCAGCGAATTCTCTTACAAAGGATCAGTAAATCAAGTGGATAAAGAAACAAAAAAAGAATCATTCACCAAAAGACCCAGAGACAAAAAAGTTTTCCGGACTAAAAAGGAAAGAAAGCTTACTAAAGAACGAAAATCCGTTGAACAAGAATTAAAAGCAGCTGAAGTAACTGTATCAAGTGAAGAGAAAGACCGATTGCAAGCAGAAACCTTGAAGCGAGTTTTTTCCATATACTTCCGAATCTTGAAGCTACGGTCTTCAAATTTAATGGGAGCTGTTCTCGAAGGTCTGGCTAGCTATGCTCATCTTATTAATCAAGATTTTTTTGGAGACTTATTAGAGGCCTTAAAAGACATGCTTGTCACCAACAATCTTGAGTTAGATTTAGAAGAAATTAGCCCTGGACTTGAAGAAATGAATCAAAGTAAAACTAGAGATGCTCTATTATGTATAATTACCGCTTTTGCACTGCTAGAAGGCCAAGAAGTTGCCAGAGCCAAGACATCACTAAATCTAGACCTTAGCTTTTTTATTGCTTATCTCTATAAAATACTTTATGCACTCTCTCTAGACCCAAATATTGAGCTTAGTACTAAGCCACTTTATACTTCTCAATTAAATAAAAGCTTGCAATCAAAATCAAATTTAGGCAAGATTAATTTTCAAACTACCACAGTTCTTCTTCTCAGATCAGTCTCATCAATACTTACACCTGCACTAGCTGCTCAAGCAGTACCCCCAGTTCGAATTGCTGCCTTCGTCAAACAGCTAATGACATCATGTTTACAACTCCCAGAGAAATCATGTATAGCAATGACTACATTAATTGGAAAAGTAACTAAGCTTCATGGGAAAAAAATCGCATCACTATGGGACACCGAGGAGAGACGAGGAGATGGCGTTTTTGATTCAGTGAGCTACGAAGTGGAAGCAAGTAATCCGTTTGCTGCAACGATATGGGAAGGTGAATTACTGAAAAATCATTTTTCACCAGCTGTTAGAAATGAGGTAAAATCTATAGAAAAAAATATAATTGAAGTGAAATAGTTCAGGAAGGAAAATTTAATACTCTTGCCAACATCTGCTTAATGTATTAAAATTGATATTTCTAGCGTCTCTGTCAATAAACTCGGCCGTCTTTCCAAATATTCAGTTCACCCACATGATATATTTAAAAATCCCGAAAGTTGGCTAGGTCCTCTGGGAACTCATGGCTATGTTGTTATCAAGTAGTCATACTAGTCTATTTTTAAAGTTTCATATCGTTATAACATCTATTAGGCCTCAGGTTATGGAACACTATGTCTGAAGATATCACATAATTTTCTATTTTACTATTAAAGATATATGAATAATCGCGTTGTGTAAAAATCGTGTCGTAGAATAAACGTGTCGCAAAAAAAAGAGATAGAAAATATGTCACAGATCTAGTAAGAAAGCTATGAGTATTTAAATAAAAGATGGTTATAATTTTCTATCTAGAGAGAGAATCTGTAATGAAGAAAATCATGAGTTACTTATTCATCTTTTCTTTGCCCTCTGGTTTCCAGCCAAGTGCCCCAATTGGTATACGATTGAGACCAAAGGCTGCTCCAGTTTTATGTAATTCATTTGCAAGGAATTTTGGTAAATTTCCTTGTAGCCGCATAGCACGCGCCCTTGATGTTAATATCCGTCCAGATCGCTCAGCAAGACCATTTTGTTTTGAGGTATCTTTGACTGATGTCTCATATGTGATCCCCAAATCAGTACACATATTGCTTAGATCTTTACCAAATCCAAGCTCGTTATCAGATCGAATAGTGCAAACATCGGCATCGAAAAGTCACTGTATCTTTCTAATAACAGATTTAATCCAACACATAAGCAATACTTTAATTTATTTTTTATGGTACTGACCCCATGCCATTTCGTGTACTCATCGATTGCATGTACCATGTACTTATCTCCATTCCAACACTTTTCTGTGACGGCGTCGACACCGCCAATAGGACTTCCTAGGTTTTTGTCTGGATGCTTTAAAGCAATAAGACAGTCATGAGCTGTTTCACAATTCTGGATAATGTATATTCATTTTCGAGAGACAATTTTACTGATTTCAAGATTAAATTCTGCTAATGCTTGTATCTTATTTCTATGTTCTACTAGCTTTCTTTCATATCGCTCGTAATCCCACCGAAAACTAGAACAATCTTCTACAGTTAGGTCTGAAAGAGAAGTAGCAGTAGGTAGATAACTGTTTAGAAGTGGCTCAGATGGTTCCTTGAGCTCTAGTACTAAATTTTTTGGAGGATCTATGTTAACATTTTTACACAGATCATTGCGAGAACATGATTTTTTTCGAATAAAGATCCAGTTGAACTAGTCTCCTGGACTATCCAGAACATCTGTGACTCTAGTTACAACGGGATCGAAGTTGTAGGTCATATTTTCTTAATTTAATTTTAATGAACAGAATGATTTGCCGTAATTCAATGTGAAATCAGAGAGAATTGGCTATTAAAATGTAACCTTGAAGGTAGTATGAAGTATGCTTTGGGTCGCAAAAACTTATCAAACAACTGCTTGTTTAGACGAAGCTAGAGTTGACTATTAAACCGATGAGGAGTTTCTGTAGTGTTACAGGGCTCATAACTATTAGAGTTATATGCACTGAACTTGACAGTAACTGTGATATCCATCAGCCTAATAGCCCCTGAAAATTTGGGCAATAAAACAGAAGTTTAACCGACACCGCTAAGTTTGCAACGTTAAACCAACATGGGACTAGAAACAGCACTGAAGCTGTGACATCATCAGACTCTAGTTTTTGAGCTGAGTAACCATGTTGTCTTTTCCAAGGTGTTTTCGAGAGTTTTTTCTGACAACTTTTCGTGTATCTTCAACGTCACTTCATTTGGGTTGACGTATGGCGGTGTTCAATTTCTTTTTATGGCGACTTTTCCGCTATCTCTCTCCAAAATTTTGTATTTCAACAACAAACGAACAGTGTCGTAGAAAATGATTACTTTTGCATGGATAACACATTTTTGATGGAGAGATTTAGTTATCAGAGACATATTTCATTGAAACATCAGGATCATACCAGCGCGGCATCCGTTTTCCACGCTGACGGCATGATGCTAATTGCCCTTTCCACATTACTTCTCTCTTCTTTTTCAACAAGGTGAATAACTTTCTCTTCTACAGTTAAATTATAGCCCATCTACAGTTATTTGGTATGACTCCGGAAGCTTTTTCATTAGTAACATTAAGAGGCCCTCATCAAAATGTGTGCCTCATATTTGAATTTACGCTAATAAGTTTTCGGCGATATTGCCGCAAGGTTTCCCAAGCAGCATCAAATCCCTCGGCTTCGTCAAAAACGAAACTTTGGATTTTGTCAAAATACGCATTATCAGTTGTGATGCTCATCTTCCCGTACTTCTTTTCTAGCTAGGACCACACCTGATTTGCTGTCAAATATTCATCTATTAAATTCCGATCGTCTTCACAAAGAAAATCAGTCAAAATAGAAAGAAGTTTCGACTGATCTCTGTGAAGTTTTAAAGCCTTCTCTTCATTCCAACTACCACCTAATGAGGTTGTTAAATCATCGATCTCATTTTCTCGTTAATTCCCTTTCTTACTATTTCCAGAAACATCATCTCCTTTGTGTCGCGTCGCACGATTAATTCACGTAAATTCTTCTTTTGTCTTTTCCACAGTGTAGGAAAGATCCTCTCCTTCAAGCTTCATTTTTCTGAACCATTGTTCATGGTTTTACCCATTTGAGGATAGAAATTACTTGGGTATTTGCATCCGCTTCCCTCATATTTAATCCAGTCTACTCTTCGTTTCAGTAGGTAAAAAAACAAGCTGCTGTTCTTTGTTTGAACAGACTTATACTTGTAAATGCTCTTCGTTTCAGCAATTTTTTTCCTATTATGCGATAATGTATAAGATCCAATCGATTCGCAAGCTGGTGGTCATGACTTGTTAAAATTGGAGCGTGGTGGATCGATAAGTTGCTGTCTACAAACAAGCTATTTTATATAAAAGAATAATTACAGGAATATCACGTGTTATTTAAAGCTACATCAAGCTTGCCCAAAATGACGCCAATCAAAACTTGTAGTCGGAAATTCTGCCGGCATTAAACAAACGAACAAGTAGGGCCGGTCAGACTTAGAATTAATTTTCATACAAATTTGTGTCGAGCATTTTTGTGTAGGAATTTATACTTTACACGTGATGCTTAATCAGCAAAAACCACATCAAAATCTTCATAAACATAACTTCTCCCGACTTAAAGTTACATCTTTCTTCCAATATTTGTTTTATTTTGTTTCTTTAATTAAATTTTAATGTCGCTTCTAATTTTGAATCATATTCTCGGATTTTTAGCAGGAAATAATATTGAGAAATAGCAATTAAAGGTCTAGTAAAATGTCAACGGAAGTTTTGAAAAACACTTCATTTTATTTAGCCCGTCACAACTCGTCAGGTGCCCTTTTTTTGCTGGAAAAATTCTCAAAAATGAAAAATTGATATTATTTGGTCTTTAGAAATTATGGAATATATCTATTAATTAATGAAGATTGCGTTGGGCGTCAAAGCTGATAATGATGGAATTCTGGTGTTTTTAGTGGATCTATTGATTATTCAGCGCCGCGGGGAAGGTACAC
>PEDP01001579.1:0-10162 GCA_002918395.1 Erysiphe pulchra
TAGGGCCTCAATCCAATCCGAGGATGATAGAGTTGAAACAAAAGACAGAGAGGATAACATATATTCTAATGCAGCTTTACAATGTAAGTTTATATCATCGAATTAAAAGTAACATCTTCTAACCTTTTGGTAGGCAGTATTCAAAATGAAGAAGAATGTACGATGTGTAGTGGCTAAATAATTATAAATTGAAGGTCAATAAATAGGCTGTACAATAGTTTACCTCTTTCATGCCGAACCATTTTTTTAATATCTAATTAATTTTTGATTTCATTCAAAATACTTTCGTTTTCACCATTTCGTCAATTGATTTTATTACCAGATCCTTACTGTTTTCTTGAGATCTCAGCTTCAAACATAAAACACAATATCTCAAGGATTGATTGTGAACTGTGAGGCAGAGCCTTGCTTCAGGACTGATTATACTTTTTCTCCGGGGTATTTTTTGTGTGTGCCCATATTTCGCTTCAGGATAATTCCTACTATTATTGTCCTTTGTTGAAACTCAGTACTCAAAACTTAATATAGGCCAGCGTTTTAGACATTCTATGGAGTAAGATGAAGGGAATAAAACCTGCTCGTTTACTTGAGAAAAAAAATTTTAGATGTATTGCCTTCCGTTCTTTCATGCGCAGAGTCATAATGACTAACAAAAATACAGGGCATCTCTAGTTGCAATCGCCAAACGCCTCAACTCCCACTGGCTTGCAATGGCGTATATATACTTAACATTCTTAATACTTTAAAAAGACGATGAAGCGATTTAGCCTGATAAATTCCTGTCAAAGTCAATTATTTTCATCAAAGCCTAGTTAATACCCATTCCAATTACCAGTTTCAACCTGAATAACATTGGTTTTTTTGGATGTCTTAATAACAATAGAATTGATATTCTGTACCCCTATAACAGCACTCCTTGCTCAAATAAGAAAATTTCATAGCCGGAAACCCCAGAAATTACCTGTGTCTTTTTGTAATAATTTCATCATCTTTCGTTGGAGTAGAAGCTGTACTCTCCTTATTTATTGACATAGCAACTGCTTCAAGAGCATTTTTCACCTACAGTGGTGCAATTCTCCGCCTCCATTGGCGCTTTTGTTCGAGCGTTTTTGGTTCTACAGGTCTTACATGTTTTCCAACATTTAATTCAGAAGGTCCTTTATTAATACCAATAGGTCCGTAGAGATCCTTGAATTTATCCAAAGCTACAGTTTCTTGAATCTATTTGATTTGCTCCCAAGATGGGTCTTCCTCGCCAACCCACTTTACTAATAAATTTGCCGCGACCATGTCGCACAGTCCTTGCCCGCAAGATAGACTCAAAATCGAACTTTGAACGTTGCGTAGGTCTAACCAAACTTTGTCGCTGACTTTAAATCTTTCAGGCTGTCTTCTCAATCGATTTGCGTTACTTTTTATCGTTGTTGGGCAGAAGCCATAGCTGCTTGAGCGAAGGTCAGAGGATCTCTCAAACGTTGAACGAAATTTCTACCCAAATGAGCTCCCAGATGGCGACTCCTGTTATTTTCTGGAACGTTTTCTGCTATTGGTTCTAGATTACAGCCGTTTCGTAGAAAAAATGAGCTTATTCTTCCGATTGCTGAGCTTGATCTTGAATTTAATACCAATTATTTTGTGGGAAGCGGATCCATCCAATTATTTTAGGCATAGCAGCTAAACGCTCTCAAATTTTTATATGCTATTTTTCTAATATTAATTTGTGTTTGTTGGCCAGAGCTTTGCGTAAGGTATGATTCAACTCTCCTCGCAACACGGTGATCTTTGTATGGTCGGGCCAATTGTCTCCCTTGCTCTCCGTCAACTCACTTGACCATAAGAATGAGGACCATTTCTGCTTGTTAAGTTCCGCTCTTAATCGTGCTATGCGTGTCGAGTCCCAATTGCTTTGGCTAAGAATCTAATGAATCCTTCCGGTTTTTCATCTTCGTTGGGAGCTCCTAATTCATAGTTTGCTACTGCCTGCTTTTTTGCCTTTCCCTCAAGTGTTTTATGTATGAGTAGGAATTAGGAATGCTATCTTATTAGTGTATCCAAACGTATACTAATCCATGCCTAAACCGTCTAGAGCTGCCTTCCGCCATGCAGGGTAGTTTACACTGTCACCATGATGAAATTGAAGAGAAATTTTGTGCCTTATCCTTGAATTGGACTCGTTAACTCCTTTTTGTATAAATGCAGTAGGTAATATTGATGACGTCGACACAACTTGGGGAGAAACATCGAAACATTGTTTTAACTCTCTTAATTCTTGTATTAAAGATGTACTTGAACTTTCATCCATACTTAAAGCCATTTTTTGTATGGTTTCTCTAGTATTACTTCCATATCTAAAGATGCGATTTCGGAAGTTGATTCACCAATTCCCAAAGAAGAGGATAATCCCTAGACTTTAATATCATATATTTTTATTATGCAGGAAGCATGAAGTTTTTATTAGAGTGCTAGCTAGATATAAATACATTTTATTATATGACACACTTTTCCATGTGACTAGATAGCTACCACCTATTACAATTTGGTATCGTGAGATTTTCGTGATGTATCATGATGTATCGTGTTATAACGAGCTCAATCGGCGCAAGAGTGTCAATATAAGAATATAAAATAACATGATTCGCCACCTGGAAGCTCGTTTGGGTGGAAATTTCGTTCAACGTTTTAGATGTACTCTGGACTTCGCTCAAGCAGCTATGGCTTCTGCTCAACAACGATATGAAATAACGCAAATCAATTGAGAAGACAGCCTGAAAGATTTAAAGTTCTGTTATACCAGGCAAATACGCTAGTGTTGTTCAGCTTAATTTTACGACATCATCCAGTTTTCTCTTCCTAAAATGTACTATATCCCATGCTTTCCTTATAAGTCGATAAGATAAACATATCCTCGAAGAAAAAACTAAAGTTACTGGTGTTTGCGAGTTCACTTTGATCAGATTTATTTTTATAGCAGTAGGTGTTAGCAGCGGTTTAACACTACTAAGTATGACTTACATAAATATCATGAGATCTCTTGTTAGCCTCATAGATGGTAATATAAGATTTCAGCGATTTTTTGAAGTCCTCGCATTTGCAGATATCATAAATCCACGTGATTATTCGTTCCATAGGATCAATTTATTGATTAGACAAAGTCGATTAGAGGAGATCTTCAGGTGTAATTTGCGTTTAACCCAGCAATAAAAGACTTATCTAGCTTAAAAATTATGCTCTTTATTAGTAAGTGTTTTATCTGACCAAAAAACGCCAGAATAGCCTAGTCTCGTTATAACTGGTGAACGAGTTCTGAATGTTTCATACTCAGCTTGTCCATTAGCTTTGTCCACAGCTCTCAGGAGTTTCAATTTCTTTTGGTATTCCTTTTATTTTTTCAAGCTCTTTATTTACCATCACTATCCGATATCGAAAAGGAGATAGCAGCTGAAACCAGCAAATATCTACACGAATACCAGCGGTAAAGAGGAAATTAAAGGGCAGAGAAGACCGCTCCGAGAAAACTTTCCATTATTGGCTTGCCTTGAAAAATTTGTGTTTCCTATTCAAATAGGCACTTTTCCGTTGTATCAACACCGAAGTTGTGATAAATCTCAAATAAATTTTTTAATGGGCTTAGAAAGTTTATCCATCTACTTCTCCAATTTTGTTGCACATCCTAGACATCGCAATCAAGAGTATAGTGTCATCTTGCCTGCGAAGCGCATAAGGACTTGATTAACTTCAACTTATGATACTGAATGGATACAGCTTTTTTCTCATAATTCATAATTTTGGTATCGCCGAGCGTCGGAACTTCATTTAATTTGGCAGTCAAAATAATTTCATCGCAGATTTGCTCGCCAACAGCGATCAGCTTTTTAAATACTTGATTTACGGCTTGATTTTGTAGTCATCTGTGTAATAAATGGATCACAGACTGGTATTTATCTTCCAATGCTTTTAAAAGCCTTGATATCGAATATTATACAGGTTTTCCAACTGTGCAGCCCTCAAAAGGGGATGCTAATTGTAAAACTGAAGGTCTCAAACATCTCATTTGGAGGGATTAATAGAGGCAATTGGGTCTTTTATAATTACGATAGCAAAATATTTAGCAATTTGTAGAGGACTTCGATCTAAAGAGAGTTACTTTTCAAGCATTTTGCGGGGCTGGCTATTTCAAAGAATGATGTTTGTTGTCCTAGGCAACACTGGATATGCTAATATATTTTCAGCCAATTAGAAAATAGTATTTTGACAATAGTAAATACAGATAGGGGTAGCATGGTTAGCTCAACCCTAAAATAAACTGTTCGTTTGGGATCAGGGTTGTCGCTAATGACCAACTAAAAACATGTTCAATGAGATAAAAGAAATCAAATCAAGAAATTGAACATAACCATGGGCCAGAATTCGGAATCTCAAATCATCGTAAATTTGATCACGATGCTGAATTTTCTCTTAACACTCAAAGCTATATCAAGGTTGGTCTTACTTTAGCTCGATCTCGTGACATTTTACGGATCAAGTCACCAGAACTGGTGTAATCAAGCACTGACATAAGAAAGGTTAAAAGAATGATTCGAGAGGAGACGCTACACTCCATGTCATGTACAGAAGCTTTACTAATTAGATTTGAAAAAGATAATTTCTTTTGGATTTACACAGTTGATGAGCAAGGCTAGCTACCTACTTCAATTTTTTATGGCGCATCCAAAGTTTATAAAATTGTTCAAAGAATTCAACGATATTTTTATTCTTGACTGCACATACAAGGCTAATATGTATGGTAAACCACCGCTTAATATTTAGGGCTTAACAGGGCAGAATCGAACAATATAAATAGCTTTTTGCTTAACGGCCGCCGATGCTACAGAATCGTATGTATGGGCTTTACAGAGTTTGGACAACTCTTTTTCTAAAAAAAAAACAGATGTCTAAGCTTGTGATAATAAACTGAGATCGAGCTTTATTGATTGTATTAAATTGCTCATAACTGACGCAATTTTTATCGGATCATTTTTTGAAGATGTTTTATTATTTTGCATTCGATTTAAACAATTTCAAGTTCAATTTCAGAGATCTCAACCCCCCTGGCCTAATCTGGCGTTTTATTGGCGGATGAAACATATGTAACAATCGCGATGTGAACAAATCTGGCCTTCACAATAGTATTTACGGGCTAGGCTATATAGTTGAGCCAACAACACGTGCGCTTCGAGTGTTTCCTCTTATTGGTTGAGCAGCGAGGCTGAAATCTATTTAGATTTAGGGCTTTGGCCCTAGCGTCTTATATCCCCTTATGGGATTGAACAAACATTTAACAGTAGACAGATGTTATTCACATAGACGCGACGTTAAATAGGATAATAATATTAATATTAATATTAATCTATTTAATAATCTATTTAGATTTAGCAAGACCCTTTATTCTCTGTTTTAGCGAACTAAAAATTTAATTACGACTGAGCGGCAAACAACTGAGAGCCTCTCAATAAACTAAGCGAGAGTTAACTGACTATCTTAGCTAAGAAAGGTTACTAATCAATGATGTATGACGTGTAACGTCGAGCCCCGCCTTTCCCCTCATTGATGCTATTCCCATGCCATCCCAAGCTCTCGCAGTGCAGAAGACAAAACAGTTTTGAAAATTTCGGGATCAAAACTTATTGTCAGATGTCTGAGCATTTTTGTGAAAATCCATCGTGAAGCTGGCATTTATTTTCTCCAATTTGTCACTCACTTACTCGGATCATGTAAGGTCTTGCAGAAATCCATTTTACAAAGCACATCCTCGGGAAAAACCCCCATTCAAGGTCTTCTTCCATAGAAGTTGTACAGGAAATAAAATTCTATTTTACAGAAATTATTATCGGTATCCAATCATTGCTACTAACAACGTACTCCTCCATATTTTGGTTGACATGATTTGTTCCCTAGATCTCAACCACTTAATCGCTGGGACGAACTTGTGGATGCACAGGAGAGCAGATGGCAGGAGTAGTGATGCAGATAAGGCGACGACTAGATCTTGAGTGACTTGAGGAGAGAGACCACCTTTTCTCTGTCAGAGAAGGTTTGTAATAGCGTGCAAGTAATATAGCAAGGAAGCCCTTTACAGTGGCGCAAAAGTCCTGCTAGCGCTATTAGGTGACCTTGTAAAAACAAATAACATTGAAGCTCAGGCCCATGGTGCTCCAGCGGTGTATTGATGTTTCGGGGATTTTGCTTGCATAGAATGGCACAGCACGAACCAATACAGCACGATTGTTCTTCATTCGTTCATTATTGTCACGTGCATAATAATCTTCATTTTGCTCATGACCAGTGCAGTTCCTCATTAATGAGTGATAAAGCAATAGTCTCCCAAAGCGCTTGTTCCTATACGCTGCACTTAGCACATACTTTGCTAGATTTTATCTTCCCACATACAAGCAGTAAAAAGTGTTGTGTTTGATGTATAACTGCTGGATTGTGGCTAAGCTGCGTGGCAAAAATAATGACTAATCAATATTACATAGAGTACTTATATATAATTAAAAGTTAGTTATCAACACTGCTAGCACCTTGTCCCTGGGGATTTATGGGTAGAACAAGTTGTCCTTTTAGTTAAGGTTTCAAAAGTTGTGAATGTTTTATCCTAAGCTAGCGTCAAAAACCGGTTGCGAATGTGGATCATACCTGCGTCAACCCTTCTGGATAGCAACGCAGGAAAGCCCAGCCCTAAACCTTCATTATTCTAGAATCTATCACTCACAGGAGCAGATGATAAACAACTTAAATTTAACTCTCATTCAAAATCATCCATGCTCAGGATTTCTCGATCAAATTTAGCAACACTCTGATAACATTCGAAGTCATGATGAGGCTTTGTCAGATACTACCAAATTCAACTCTCAAAGCTTGCAATCAAGAAGAACACTGCAGCAACTTCCTGAAGCCCCTACGAGGACAGTGGCATCAGGATCAGAGCTTATTGATGTGTCCATATTGTAAAGTTGAAGCTCTTAATTATTTAATGGTACTAATAGAAGTCAAAAGCTGATCAAGAATATCACCAAATTTTTGATGAACGATATAATGCACGATATCCGTGTCAAGCTGGTATTATAAGTGGCCGTCTCGCATGTGGACCGAATTCAGGAGATTTGCAACAGAGTAATTCATACAGAAAAGCAAAGTCCATAAAAAACCACAATTACGACAAGGATACTGGAGTTAAACAACCTGCGATGAAGCAAGCTACTACTATAACATTAGCAGTCTTGACGTCTGCAACAATATCGAATATTCCCACAAACCCAGCACTTGTAGCGCCCACAATTACAGCGATTGCAACAGAAACAGACGTTACTGCTGTTGCTAAGACAGTATGGACAACTTCAATTTTCCATTCTATAATGGCAATTCTGATGGCCAAAGCAAGCTTTTTGAGTACGGCCCGTCTCCTTGAGCCAGACTTGGTCCTGGTTATTTGGATGGGCCTTAGCTTACCGTTTTTGGGCCTTGTCTTTATTCTGTTAGTTGTATTGACATGGAGAGAGTGGGAAATCCGTAGAGTTGAAGAACGTGTAGCAAGAGATTGTGCAGTATTAGGGGTTATGCCATTACCTCAATGGCGGGAGCTTGTAAGAACTATGAGCTATGCAGATATCGAGAAGAAGCTTGCAATGGATTTACGACTTCAACAAGAATTACAAAAGCTCAGAATAGAACAGGGAGATATACAAGAGCAAGAGTGGGATCAAAAATTTAGGCCACCAGTAGCTTCCACATCCTAATAATCATATATTTTCAGTACTTGCTAAGACACTTTTCCAATTGCCTAAAGAATACAATTACAGCTGGCTAAACCTATTCTTTCTTTCCGATAATGGTTATAAGAACTTGCTCTTTGGAGGGTCTGAGGCTCCAATTCATCGCTCGTGTAAAAAAGCGCGACATTTATGACTTTTTAAGCTACTCAGGAAAGCATACGCTTTTCGTAATAGTTTTATTATTTAAATTTTAATGGAATGGAATAGGTAATTAGCTCTTAATTTTCATTAGGATTGTTACACGTGTGAGCCAAAACTGGATAAGGTTTATTGCATTGCTGGAAAAAACTTAATCTTACCTTTAATGACCGAGATGATGATGGCTTATGTACATACGTTAAATAAGAAATAATCTAGAAGCTTAGAGAATATAAATTAACTTCTGTAAAAAGGCTTGTGCAGTTTTATTTAATTTCTGAGTTTTACTACCATGCACACTTCATAGAAAGTTAATACGCCCAACTAGTATGTTAGTTGTTCCATTTCCTTGCCCTTTTTACTAATCAATTTTGGCAAAATGAACCTAATACTCACGAAGATTCAGCGATTAGAAATCATCTCTTATATAAAAAGATAAAGATAGGGGTCAATCATTTTTGAATGAAGAGTAGTATCGTAAATGTGCGTCAACTACGCATTCCAAAACTTATCTCGACCATCAAAACGTTAAATAACGATAATTTTTTCTAAATAATTTATTGGTTTAAGTACTTAGGTAGATAGTTAAGAATACAAAATATCACCAAAAGTCCAGAGAGCTTCATATTTGGTATAACTCCATCAAATAGTTATCATTGCCTCACAACTTAACGCATCCTTTTAATGAGCCCAGCAAGCTACTTAGGTGTCATTGACTCCCAAGCGACCTCAACGATCAAATGAAGAGTCGTAAGATCGATGCCTATTATTTGTAACATCGTGTATGTCTTCAGGAAGTATTGTGTTTCAGATCAATTTCCCTTCAAATCACCCCGATATCCACCAATATAGAGATGTGGAAGTTGATGTCATGTTAATTGGTATCGAAAAGGTATAAATGGAGATTCCTGAGACAGATTCATTTTTGGAGAGAAGAAAATTTGTCTCTGGTTCCAAGAAAGGAAAAGGACAAATTTCTTTTCTGGCTCATTGTAAAGAAAGGCTGAGTCGAAGATGAATAAGGAAGTCAAGAAGGACGAAGCAAAAATGTTAAAATTATTCGCAATTTAGTAGCTTACCATGGTAACTTACTGTTAATATGACACTGAAAGCTACATTAATAGAAATATACTAATCATCTGCACCACGCATGATCGTACGTCCGGTCCGTCCGTCGCTTCACAAATTTTTAATTTGCAAGAGACTACGCGGACTATGTGCTGGGGAGGGTACTTACCAAGTGAATCATAGACACAAATTTCTTCATCGATACATGCCCAAGATTCCCGCCAACAAACAAACAAACCTCCCCAAAGTACAGATCTTTCTCAATCTCCTACCCCACATGTCTAAATCCAATTATAGAGACTCAAGAAATACTTCCAACTGCCCAGTTGGAAGCGTTTGATCACAGAAACTTCTTCATGAAATCATTGGCATTTCAGCATTTTACGCTCTCGTTATAATTGCTTTTCTTGAATTTATTTAATATTCATCCTTTTCTCTTCAGAATGTTGGCCGCTCAAGTTATTTGATGTATCCATCTTTTATATCTCATGTACGTAGAAACAGGCAGCCACTCGACCAGTAGGTAAGGTGTAGGCCTCTGCTACCTAGGACAGTAAGTCTTGGCGTCTTTTGTCCTAATTAGGAATCATACCTACAGGGGTCTGCCCTGTTTAGTTAGACGAATAGAAAATAATACCCTATGGCCACGGTTGAAAATGTAGGTGGAGCCCCTATTAGGGGTTTAAGCGACACAGTCTAAGCCTAATAAAGCATGATCTACCGCCAAATAGAGTTTATCCCCCGTATTTATGAAATCTCTTGGCAAAAAGAATTCATCCGACAGAGAAAATATAGGTGGGTCAATTCTTCTAAACTAAGCCTAATTTATATATGATTTACTGCATTAATATTTATGCGATCATAAGATTTACAGCAGATAAGAACTTCAGTCCTCAGTACTTTGTCGGACCCCCATCAGCAGCTATAACATAACCGCCTGACATCTAGCCGGCATAGTCTCAATATGTTTGACAAAGTATTCAGAGGCCACAGAGTCCCACGCTTCCTTTACAAATGGTCGAAGTTTAACTTGATATCATTTTTTTCCACCGCCCAGACTTGGATAGTTAAACTGAATGTAGTCTTTCATACTATCCCAAACAGCCTCTATCGGATTAAGGTCTGGGGAGTTAGGAGGCCAAGAA
>PEDP01001580.1:0-10165 GCA_002918395.1 Erysiphe pulchra
CCGGAATCTGAAAAAAGAAAAGCCCTTTATGATGGACCTAAAGAACACATAAAATCTAAATCTGCTATATACGCTGTGTCACTCGAACGTACAGGTATGAAGTCTCGCTCTTTTAATTCTCTTTTGTGTATTATTTCATAATCTACGTACTACTTTGAATCTCAAAAAAGAATCTCATTTTTGATTTATGTTATGACTAACACATTGGAATTGATAAAAACAGTACATAAAGTTCTTGTTACTGTAGAAGATAATGGCTCATGCATCGTTCGAGGTGTTGTCCAATGGAATTTGAGAGGATATTCCGATTGCTCATATGAGAAGCGATTTTGCTAATCTCAGAGATCATGTGGCCAGCTCTTCCGATTCCGCTTGTAGCTATAATAATTCACGTCTTGACATCTGTATAAACTGCTCTCATTTGCCTTCTTCCAGTTCTTCTATAGTACAGCTTTATACAACTGTGTCTTTCACATTCCCCAAGAGCAATATTGTCGCATCTTGTGTTTTTCAACTATCAATCGCATGTTTTATGTTTTGCTATATTCATCAATTCGTGCTGTAAGAGTATGGCATTTTCCAATAATTATGTTACTGTTTTACTTTTTTAATTTTTCAATTGTGTTTATCTCAGTTATCATACAAATTTGGGGTTAAAAAGCTTCATACTGAAGATTCTATTAGTTCACTACTACTTCAAGTTTCTGTCTAATGATATAATGACTAACCATGTTTTATGTAATTTCTGATAACTAACAAATCTAATGTATAAAGAAATTACTTTACAGCGATGTAAATAGAGGTAATTGGTCACTGTATATAAACTCCCATCTTTGGGTAGGAAAGAGTAAGAGAAAAAGAGATTATTTATAAATACCATTACTGCCTCAACAAGCTTGTAATACAGAATCCATTAGTGTATCCCGACAGTTTCATTCCATAATGTTTGAAGGTCTTGATCATCAATAAAAAGGAAAGTCAAGTCGGATATCGAAAGCTGGTTAAGCCATAGCTCAGAAGGGAGTAATTTCGTCTCTCTACTCTTAATTCTCGTATCAAATCTTTTCTTCGGAGTATCTTGTTCCCGCTTGAAAAAGGCATCAGGTATAGTGCTAGCTTTTTCAGGACGATTTCTTAGCTTAAACGAGAGTGGAGCTAGAGTCTCTATCCATCTAACTTGTCTTTCATTCAGTATTTTCTTTTCAAATGGATCTAGATTTTTATGATCTGTTAATATTGTAAACGGTCTTTTTGATCCTCGAAGCTCGTTGTTCCATTCCTTAACACATTCTATCATGGCTAACAATTCTTTTTCATGTATATCATAATTGTACTCTGCTGGTAGATGTTTTGTAGGAATGAATACAACTGGTCTCCATAGGTTTGAAATTGGATTAAATTGTGTAAGGACTCCTCCAATTACCCATCCCGATGCATCAGATTCAAGTTGCGTCTCTAGTTCCGGATTAAAAGTTGCTGATATTGGCTCTTCCTTGAACAACTGTTTCAGTTGTTGAAATGAGTCTTCACATGCTTTTTCCCATTCAAATTTTACATGTTTTCTTGTAAGATTAGTGAGCGGTCTTGCAATTATAGCGAAGTTTTTTAAAAAAAGTCTATGATAGTTTTCAAATCCTAGAAAAAACTGAACTGAGTTGAAATTAGTGGGTGACTTCCATTGAGTAATAGCCTCGACTTTATTTGGATCCATCTTTATTCCCACACCAAAATCTACGATATAACCTTGGTATTTGGTAGATTATGTTTCTAATTCACATTTCGAGATGTCGAGGTGGAGTCCATTTTCAGGGAGACTGCTTAATGCTTTAGAGACCTTTTTTCTATGATCTTCTAGACTACCTTTACTAAAAATTAGAGTATCGTCAACATATGCAGAGCAGAAATCGTCGAGATAGTCTCTGAGAACCCAATTGACATATCTTTGAAATTTCACAGGGGAACCTGTCAAACCTAAAGGGCATACTTTCCACTCGAAAAATCCATTCCTCTTACGAAATGCTGTTTTCCACTCTTCCCCTTTGGCCATTCTTATCCTATGAAAAGCTCCTAAAATATCAAGTTTTATTAACCACTTGGCAGCATTCGAAAATTTAAATTTCCTTTCTTAATGGTAGTGGATATCTATCTTTTTTAGTGATAGCATTTATGCCCCTATAATCAACACAGGTTTTTAGTCCTCTAGGCTTTTTTGAAAAAAGCATGGTCGATCCCGAGTCGATATGGTGGCAAGGCTGATTTTTCTTTCGGGTTAATTACTTGTAAAAATGACTTGTATGAGGTCGGAAGCGTATTGATTATTTCTTGAATTAATAATTGTATTTTTGGTCTGAGAGCCTTTTCGATATCCGATATTGATGCTGCTCGATCGATTTATCTTTCTTAGCTCTTCGTGCTATTTCAGCAAATGTTTATGACAAGACTTGGTTTATTCTAGACTAGAATTTCTGAGTTTGTTTTTCCTCGTGCTTCGTCGCCAATTAAAATTAAGTTCTGGTGTTTGAAAGCTAGTTGACTTTTGACTGAATCTACTTCTGAATGGCAATGCTTAAGCTACAGAATGCCTAGAATTAATTCTTCTACCTGATTTAGGACTACGTAGGCCCATACCTGATCTAGTTTTAATACTTCAATGTCCAAAGAAAAGGTTGTTACTTGGCCAATAACTCCAGATATGTTGTTCAAGACACCAGTTATTACTCTTGGTGTAAGTGGGTATGTAGTTAGACTTAAGAATTTGCTATATTTCTTACTGATTGTTCCAAATTCTGATGATTTTGAGTCAATAAGGGTGCATAACTGGTGTTTGTCATTTATAAAGGCAGAAGTATGGAACAGATCACAATTCATTTTGAGTTTAAATGCGTTCCATTGACATCAAATACCCACTTCACATTGAATCATTTTTCCAGTTTGTTGCTTCTGCATGTGACTTACCACAGAAACTGCTCTTTTCCCTCCTCATTTAAACTATCTGGTTGCGCCAACATCCTTATTCCTTCCTCCTCCTCGGTCATGGTTTTTAGATTAGTTACCTGGTTGTTAGGCTTCAGCGCTGGCAAGGAAAAAACTCGGCTTGGAGGAATGTGTGATCAAAGAATGAAGTTTAGCTACACAAATGATGTAGTAATACTATAATCAGGCCACACCCTCTCAGAGTGCATCGAAAAATTGGAGAGACAAACTGAAATACTGCTGAACTGGGGATCACAGAATGCCATATCACCAAAGTAGGCCAATCCTGCTCGCATAAGCGTCATTGCATTCGTCCTGGGAGTACAATATCGAAGGCTCCTTTTACATCGAGGGTAAGTAAGGATGAAACCATATTTTTTGAGCGTGCTTTTTCGACTTCATGGATAACATAATTTACAAGGTCAAGAGCAGATCGTTTGGGGAGAGCTCTGAATTGTTGTGACTTTAATATTTTTTGATGAATTGCTATACAGCTAAGACGACTAGCGATCAGTCTCTCAAGTCCTTTTCCCAGGCAGGATAAGACTATAAGACTGCTATAGGAAACAACGATTTGCTAGAGTTTTCTTGGACCATGCAACCTTTGTAGGTAATAGGCCATTGATTGATTGTGCTTCTGCTGACGCATCGTCTTCTTTCTTTCTTTTATTTTTATTTTTTATTTACAGTTTAACGTCTAAATACAAGTTTCACGTGACCGTCGCGCTAAACTCTTATCTTATCAAATGACGCTAAAGCCGGAGCTCTGGAGCGAAGGGCTAATCAAAGCAAAAACATACGTATTGCGAGGCGTTGTGTGAAACAGCCACCACTTAATAATTGTTGAAAGGCTTATAACCACTGTCAGCGAATGGTCTCAAAAAAATTTTAAGAGGTTTTTCCCTAATAATAGATAGAACAAAATAACATAATGACCAAATAACACGTAAGATGAAGCGGAACTGTACTCCTATCGAGTACAAATTTTTACGAAAAATACAGCTTTTTCAAGCCATTTGAATAGTATGTCGGCACCTTTAGGGGTTCCAAGCAAAGAAGGAATGAGGGAGCTGAAAGGTCCTGGAGGGCGGCCATTTCGGCGACGCAATATTCTGCGAAAAAAATGAAGCGGGGCCTTGGGTGATCCGCATTTACAATATAGATTGGCATCGTGGTGATTAAAGTGTGTATGATAGGCAGTGAAGTCTCTGTGACCGACCGGTTATAGAAGCGATGAGGCGTCCTAGTAATTTCCGGCTTAGCCGAAGCTTTTTGGGTGGAAGAGGGGCAAAGTTGATTTCGAGCTGGATGTATCTATCAGAGGCCTTAGTTTGCTACCAGATATTCCTTTGATATTCTTCCTCATCTTTTGCCAACGTCGCAGTGAAGCTAACGATTGTTTTTGATATGTCTCGTTGTAAGTCATGGCCGCACCTAATTTAGCCTCAAGGTCTACTATTTCATTGCCATAAATTCCAGAATGACTGGGCACCCAACGTATTTTTATCTCGCCCTCGGGGATCTGTGGAAGTCTGATTCTTGCTTTCCATAGTTTGATAGTTTCCAGGGCCTCTAAGTGCACTGTTTAGGAAGAAATTACAGGGGTTTTTGAGATTAATCTTCTCGCTACACTGTAGTTATGTATGAAAACCTATAGATCTTTTGAAAAGCGATTTGATAGGAGTGAAGTCGCATATTTGATTCCCCGGAGCGCTGCGTGGACTTCAGCATCCTCAACTTCGCATACTCTACCTAAGGGGAAGGGCGCCTGATCCAATTTGGCGTCCTAGCTGGAATATTACAAAGCCAGCTCCTGCATTTCTATCAGGTAGCTTAGACCCATCACTGTAGACCTTTATATCATTTTTTGGATGTGTACATAGTAATTCCTGGAAAATACGAGATCTTGATTCAGGAGAAGACTTTTCTGCAGTGGAAGAGAAGATAAAGTTATTTTGTAGTTCTTCTTTTTCGCAAGGGGGGTAAATCAAGGGATTTATTTGTTCTTAAAATGGTAAAGAATCTAGGGACCGTACAAATCATGACAATGTTTGACTATGAGGTAGCCTTAATGCACGGCAGTATTGTGAGTGACGGACATTAAGGCGGCGGGTTCGGACGGCAGCTCTCCTCACAATATTATCAAGAGAAATTTCTGCTGGGTTTAGTCCAGCCTTCCTTAGAAGGGCTTGGATGGGAGTAGTGCGGTAAACGGGGAGCATCGCACTAGCTGCTGTTGAATAGACCTTATTCAGTGCATTTACATGGTTACCGACTTTGTTAATTATCGATTTTGTGTGTTTACTTCTAGTCTTTCCCGGCCACCAAGTCTCAATCGCAAATTTTGCTACAGCTAGGACATATGATAGTACGGCCTGCCTAGAGAGAATCGAAGGGGCTCCTCTCGTTGTATTTCTAAGATGCCGAAGAGCGTTTGCAAAACTTAAAGCTCTAGAAGCTTGGATTAACGCATGGCTATTGAACGTCAGTTTCCTATCAAAATGTACTCCCAGCCATTTTAAATATGGCCTATTAATATTTTCGGAAGTCACAAAGCTACTTGTATATCTATCTTTATGTCTTCTAGTAAAATGCATTAGCTCAGACTTTTTGGGATCGAAAATTACGCCTTCATCCTTGCCCCAAATCAATACTTCGTTGATGGTCTATTAAATTTTGGTCGAATTTAGGTCAAGTGAGGGGGAGATGCTAAGGATGGCCACATCGTCAGCATACCCAAATGCTTTTTTGAGACCTTTCAAGCGGAAGAGGGGAGAGATGTAAAGCATAAATAAGATTGGAGATATTTGGGAGCCCTATGGAAGGCCGCAGTTGATTGCTTAAGGAGGGTCAGTTACGCCGTCTAATCGGATCGAGACAGTACGCTTCGTTGCGAAATAACCAATCCAATCGCAAAGCTGAGGTGGCCACTCTTGTGCTCGTAGTCGATTTACAAGTCTTCCTAGGAGTACTGCATCAAATGCTCCTCTTATGTCAAGAGTAGCGACAGATGCCGTCTGTCCTTTATTTGGGGAATTCTCTATATCATGAGCCAAACTAGTAGATAAGTCTACTGACGAGCGAAGTGGCAGAGCACTGAACTGTTGGCGGGCAAGAATCTTAAACTTAATGGAAATCCATGCAATGTAAATCGCGACAAGTCTTTCTAGACCTTTACCAAAGACTGAGAGCAGGGCTGTAGGTCTATAAGAGCTAGGGGTAGTCATGTCTGCCTCAATAGGCTTACCAATGATCGTTAAAATAGCTGTCCATAAGCAACGAGGATGGCATCCACTGTCAATGCATGGTTTTTAAGAAGGAAATTTAGCATGTTGAATGAGGTTTTGCCAATACGCCTTTTAAAAGGGTGCAGGAAGAAGAAGATGTGGCATCGGCTAACGAAGCAGCAAACAGGGCACAGCGAGAAGAGAGAGTTTCTAGGGTGGCCAGGAAAATTAAAAATCAGAAGCAAACCTATTATGGCTAATAGATTCTTTGAACTTAGACAATTACATGCACACAACTCAAGACCATGTCTGGGTAATAGGGGCAGCATAGTTACTGCTAGGGACACAGCGCTTAAAACACAATCATTTATCTTCCCAAATTGGTTTCAAACAGCTTCTTCATCAGGTAATAGCGTTTAGGTAAGTCATGTGGAATTTCTATGCGAGCGATAGTTCGTCCGTAATTTGAGGTCTTTTTTTAAAATCGAATTACAAAACAAAATTCTCAATTTTATCACAAAGATGATACACTCCAGCAAATAAAACAAATTTATCAGTCATAAAAGCTTGGAAGAGCCAGCCCACTTCAGACTTCATCTGTCCCTGTAGTATCTATCTTCACTTAGGAGACGCTCCTGAGACGCTCCTTAGTTAGTACCTACCCATGGAGCTGGCCAGATTGTGGTTTGTACAAAATTAAGGAACAAAGTACGACATGCGATTGACGGGCGAAGACCACGAAATGCAACAGGATTGCTCTTGGGAAATATCGAAGATACAATAGCTTTAAGCTGTACTATGGAAGGTTAGGGAGAAGGAATTCAATGAAATGAGAACTATTCGCAAATATGTCAAGATGTGAATTATTATACCTATATACGGAAGAGCTGTCCGTATGACTGAAATTAACCAATCAATGGTGGAATCGTTGCTCAAATTGACAATTGATATATCCAGTCAGATTTCTTTGCACAACACCTTTGACGTGGCATACTTTGTCGCCATTTACAGTAAAAAGAACCTTGTGTCCTATTTTTTGTCAATTCCAATTCGTTACAATTCAAACTCATCTTTTTTTAAAAAATAAAAAATAAAAAATAAAGTTGTTCATAGATTTTGAAATATCACAAAAAGTAGAATCAAAAATACGAAACTCCATACCTGTAAATCCGAGTGGTGCAGCGTATAAATCAGTTTGATATTCTACGTGTATTTTAGGTCCGTCATAACGAGCTTTTTTTCTTTGAGATTCTGGGCCATGAAAATGAATTTGGTAAAACCTTTCACATACATCCTGAGCCGCTTTTCGAGCTTTTTCATACGTAAACACGGTAGTTCTCAAAGGACCATTGCAAAGAAAGACATATTCTCCTCCACTCAAGCCACTCGACCTATCACCACGTTTTCTGATTTTATTAAAGCTGGTAAATTTTACGTTTCTTTTCGTCGCACTCAAAATGGCTGCGTCGCGATTTTTTCTGATTGATAAGGGAGCAGCTTGGCGTGGAGATGTGACAAAAGTCGAGTAAACAAGATTGAAAAAAAGAGTGGATAGAAGAATAGCAAAAGAAAATGGTTGTCGCATTTTGATGATTAAGTTGGCCAAATGTGCTTCAACCACGAAAAGAATGAAAGAAAGTGAACGATCGAACATGATCATGTTTTCTTTTCCAAATTTATTTATAATTTTGTACATCCCATTTTGAAAACAAAAAACACTTGCTCTCGCTCCTCGAAGTTTTAAATATACAGTTTCAATTGGTACCTTATGACTCGTATGCATTCGTATAATAAATTTAGGTAAACACATCTACTGGTATGTTCATGATTACAAAATTTATGCGTTATAATAATTATCTATGTCATGAAAATTTTATTCAGCGTATAGCAGGCAAATGCACAGTTGATTAGTCTACAGGCAGTACGTCTTTTTTCTTCGCGAATAATTATTAAACTTGCCGCCTCGGTAGCAACGGAGAACTGTTTAAATTACGAGGCCAGTCTTTCAACGATCGCTTAGCTCTGATTCTCTGCATAGACTTGAACAGCATCAATTAAAGAACTTAGACTCTGATAGACTGTATCTTTAGGAGTGGTGGTGAGATTCACGGTGACATTTATTAATTGGAAATGATGGGACTTTTCTTCGAAAATGATAAATAGTGAGTCACGTGAGCCAGAAAATGGTACCAAAATCGAGTTCACTATAACAACTAAACCTATTTTGGGCTTACAGCAATTTAGAAGCGAAAATATCTAGACTTTATAAATTTCCAATTATCTTTTTTTTCGTAGGGGAAATAATCTACTTATGCTATGGCTCTAGTGTCTCACATCACTTACCCTTAAGTCGGCTTTTTCTTCGAGCTAGTACTACATTCACAAAATAGGTGTTATGAATATTGCAATGCAGACGCTAAAGGTATCGATGTCCTATTTAGATATTGGTTGATTGGTGGGTATACCCTGTATTACTATAGTTGTTGACGACAGTCCGCACGGGCCACACCTGGAGGGCTTATAAAGACCAAAGGTCTGTAGAGTTTGCTTCCACACTCTATAACAATATATTCGTTATATCGACTATGCAGGTTTTTATTTTCAATAAAAGGTGTTAAAATTGAATAATTACGATTTTAGAGTAGTAAATTTTTTTCCTACTATAATTTTTACTCTGCAACCCTGCTCAAAGACTAGGATTAAAATCATTGCTCTAGACAGAGCTAAACAGATTTTGTCGGCCTGAAACCCATTAACGTTGCTGAAGGACTACTTTGACATCCCATATCACGGATCCTTTCAAGCTGAATCCGAACAGCCGACAGCTGATGTAGTTTCCGAGTGGAAATATCATCCTGTAACTTAGATATAATCTCTGAAATTAGCTCTTCGGCCATTTATTCGATATTCGAAGAAATTTCTACTTGTCCAAGATTCCGAAGAAACCAATGCTGACAGAAATCTGAAACCTCAAGAGATTTCTTGATATTTATCATCGTATGTAGTATTTTGTGTCTGCATGGCATACCCCAAACACGACTGAAACCATGGCTACACTCACCAAATTTATTATCTAAGATGAAGCACCATATTAACATGCAGTCCATAACATCTTTTATCACAGCACCTTTGTTCGCTTTCAAATTATCCATCATATCTGTCACTTTAGCTAAAGCTTAACGTGAGATTTTTAAGTTGACATCAGCAAAAAATGGATTTCGGAAGCGCCAACCAATCTTCTGTTGTTGCCGTCCAACTTGTGCACATATTTCACTAATATTGGTCATATGAGAGTCTTTCAGTTTTGTCATAAACTGTGTAAAGATTGGAGGTTGAAACCACAATATAACTTTTAATTTTGGGCTGAACTGCCCCCAAATACTAATAATACTACCCCTATCAAAATACTATTTTTTTGATTGGCTGAAAAAATAGCTCATTCAGCGTTGTCTGGGACAACAAACATCATACTTTGAAATGGCCTGCCTCACAAAAAGCCCATATAGCAATTCTATCATGTTATACATAAAATACCTAAATCCTCCTTCTACAACAAAACCTTCCAAATTGAATCAAATCTAGAAACCCCCCGAATTACGAAAAATTTTGCTATTATCATTTAATAAAACTCAATACCGCTTTAAGCCCCTCACATGATGTGTTTGTGACCTATGGTTGTAAAACTAGCGTCCCCATTTGAAAGCTGCGCATTTTAAAAACCTGAATAATACCATTGAAAGATACATACCAGTCTATGATCTATTTAGTAAACTGACGACTACAAAATTAAGCCGTAAATCAATTATTTAAAAAGCTGATCGCTATTGGCGAGCAAATCTGCACTGAAATTATTTTGACTGCTAAATTGTCACAGATCTAGTAAGAAAGCAATGGTCATTTAAATAAAAGATGGTTATTAATTTTCTATCTGAAGAGAAAAGATCTATTACAGGAATTCCGACATA
>PEDP01001581.1:0-10159 GCA_002918395.1 Erysiphe pulchra
TGGCTTTCTTTCATTCTACAGACAATCGCCGGAGAAAAATTTTCCTTTTGTGAGCGAAGATGGCAGTTCCATAAAGTTTCCGAATTGTGTATATCACATCGAGTGACAACTGATAAAGGCAGGTTAGAGTAAATTGCTCGCCCCTAGACGGCTTTCTGGAGACTCTGTTATCGTCTAATGTTTGAAATGCTAGAGTAAAATCATTTTCAGAACACTGAAATATCACATATGCTTATATTATTATTTTATTGAAATTAGAACCCCATAGGAGTGTAATGGTCACGTTTAGGAGTTCAAATAGATTGGAAGTTCCACTTCGGTATATTCAATCTAATTAAAGAGAAAAACTTTTGACGCAATCACGAACGAAGGAAGACTCAGAGCTACTTATATTGTGCGTAATCCTACTTCTAAACTAAAAGAAAACCGCATGAACATAAGCTTAAACTACAATAACATAGCCAAATAATGTCCAAGGGGCGTCTTCATCCTCAATACTCTCGTAGGCTCTAATTGAGACTGCAACTTATGTAGCAATACGAGCTTCCTTTTTTATTAGCTGATAAGTAGTGGCTGACAGTGTAGGTTCTCTGCCTGTTCCTCTATCGGTGGCTATGTCCTTGCCCTCCCGTTGTTCTCTTGTACTACCCTGATTGTTAATTTTTTGACCATATGATCTGCGGGTATTTGTAGAAATATTTCCAGGGACTTTCTTTTGCCTCTTTTTAGGCCCACTAGTTACATCTGATACATCTGCCCTAACATTCTCAGTTAGTAGCTCGTCTATTGTTACTGATAATTTTTAGTTAACTTGCTGCCTAGATAATGAAGAGCTACCAGTAAAGTTTGTAACAGATGCAAGGTTGCTTTCCCTGATGTCATTAGAGCCATTCATTGACGTTTCTTTAACTGGAAGAATTGGAGAAGGAGGTTCCCAAAAAGAAAGATTTCGAGTAATTGATCTAAGGGGCAAATTTGCTTTTTTGGCCATCTCCTTTTGTTTATGAGAACGGAGGCTCAAAGAGACAGTTTTATGAACCTGATACCTCAAAATTGGTCAATGATGTGTCAACTTGGTTAAATCACCAATCCTGGTCTCATCAATCAAGGTGTAAAAGTCTTTTTGCTGAAGGCGTGGTCTCAATAAAGTTTACACGGAAGACCCACACAAGACCTAAAAAGTTTTGTGCATGGAACATTCTCGTCGTAATCATTTTCTTGAGCGAGTTCTATTTTGCTCTGAATGTGGGTGAGTGCAGTATGAGTTACCAAATTAAACACCCGAGAAAAGAGCTCTTTTCGGACCCGGTAGGGCACTTTCTGTTTGGCTGTAGCTAAAGCTTCAAAATGCTTCTCGAACTTATTCTTAATCCAAAGGTCAATTTCTTCAGCAACGTCTAAAAGATGCCCAGTAGATACTTGAAGGTATCTCTTGAGCTCTGCGTGGGCGCCTTCAATCCTTGAAGTGACCCTTAGTAAGGTTTGTAAATAGTAAAAAAAACCTTGATAGTAAATATGCCACTATTTTTATGTCAATTTAAACTAGTATTGCAGCAGCTGATTATGATGAGTTTAAAAGGAAAGGCATTCAATATCTCGATTATTTTGCAACCAAGACTTGAAAATTTGACGTACCTGCCTCCGAAATGCGACTCCATTTCAATATAACAACTTACAAATTCCTTTCTGTAAGACCACCACTCGCTTTTTAGGTAGTTGGATAACCATGGATATTCCTCCACATCTGAAGTTAACTTATTCCAATTACCATTTAATTGGGAGGTGGACTTGGATTTTACTACCACACTCCAAAAAGCTAGAAAATTTTTCCTCTGATCATTTTTATGTATCCTCTCTTCTCGGTATCCAAACTAGATATTCTAAAAGCGTCTGCAGCTTTAGATTGGATAGTTTTTGATATGTGCTAACGGCAAAGGACCCCGCAATTAGGTATCTATACCCAAGTCGTTCTTACATAGACTCATGTTTTGGAATCCAAGGAAGATATATATCATTTCCATATTTTATTTGCTTCCTTGTGACCTATTTAAAGATTTAGTAGCTAATTGTTACCATCTTGTCTCCCATACCCAACATAACAATTCATCCTTCGAATTCATGAATAAAATTCAATTTTTATCAGCTTACATTTTTTTTCTCTTCTCGTTCGCTATTTTGCACCAAGCCCATTTCCTTCGACTTGATCAATTTTTGCAGTTGAATCGCGAGAAACAATTCTTACTAAACAAATTTCTATCTACTTCTTTCCCTTCGAACGTAAAACTGATGATGGAAATTATGTGTATTCTTTGTTTTAGGAAGATATATAGTGTGCTCAAAATCACCATAAAACCTCTGACGGGGGATTGGGAACCGTAAATTAGAGTTGGCGATTAAAGTTTTGCTTTAAAATGCATTTCGAATTTTTTTTATAAGAAACAAATCATTTGAATGCATCAACCAAAATGCTCCCTTAGGCTCAATGAGAAGCGTCCTCTTATCGTGCCTAGATAGATCATTTTAAGATAAGTGTGACTTTGAGAGTTATTATAATTTGCATCTAAAATGTGATAAAATATTTAAGTGGCATAAAAAGTTTCAATTTCCTCTTCTTGCCAAAATTTTAGTGAGTTTTAATTGCGTAAATGTAACATGCTCAGCGATCAACTCCAAATTCATATGGAATGTACACTGTTTGATTCATTGATGTACGAAGAGCTATTTAACTACAACCAAATAATTGTCCCGTGCATATGATCACGCTGTCATCACCACCCTGTGTTGTGTAAGACTTTGTATATTTCAACTTTATCTGTAAACCGGTTAATTTCAGTGAAATATACAAAATTTGATGGAATAATACCGAAGATATCTATAGTTATAGATTTTGTTCACTAAATCAAATTTCAGCTGTTTTACAATAACCCGAGCTGAATGAAATAATGAACTTCATTTTATTTTTCCTCCCCGGGAAATTAGTTATTCCGCACCCGATCTAACAAGCGTAGCTGTAACACGGAAATAAAGTAATCTCCATGATATCAACATCGGAACTCTCATTTAAAAAGTATGGTCTCATTTAGCAATGGAGTTGCTTCTCCTGCAAGGTAATAAAGGTGTGAGTTAAGTTCGGGCAGGTTTTAAAGCATGGACTTGAGTTCTTTTTGCATGTTTAAGACAAGAGAAATTTCTGAATCTCATACTTCCAGCTCCGAACTTCCGTCGTCAAGACTAATCTGTTGGGTGTTAAATCCAAAGACTTCTTTCATCTAATTCTATAAGGTTACTGCTACTTACTGAAGAAAGCTGGTCATCATCATCATTATCCACGGATGAAGTACAGTTAGTTGTAATTCTTTCTTCGCCTTTATTGATATCATTCTGCTCAGCTTGTCGAAGGTTTTTCTCCACATCTTCTCTCAAAGCATCAATGACCCGTCGCGCCTGCTCCCAAACATTCTCTATTGCGAACCCCTGAATGTAAATTTTCCTTATTTTCAGTATCTTCTCATCTTCATCTTGCCAAGAGATTTGGCGTTTACTTTTTTTTTGTTCTCTTATTTCTCTAATCCTCCTTTGCTGGGCATCAGCCAAGTTCTCTGCTGATCTATCCAAGACAGACTTAGCCAATCCAAGACTCAATTCAGTAAACGCCGATATTGGAGTTAAGAAAAGATGTCTGTTTTGCGGGGCTAGAATTTCACAAAGCGTAGGTTCTGGAGTAGCCCCAGAGGGTGGAGACTTATTTGGAATTAAAGGACAGGCCGTCATAGTGTGCGACGTTGTTGTTAATGACGAATCGCTGCCGCAAAGTGTCATACTTCTGTTAGTATTCATAGTACCAATTGCAAGCTAATAATTAATTTTCGGCAACTCCTCTAGTAAGGCGGCGAAAAAGTTTGAACCTTGGGGAACAGTGAGAGAGGAAAAATGTGGCGCATTAATTAATCGTTTATCCGAATTCCCAAAATTCCGATAGTCGCGTTTTGAACTTATTGACGCGGTATTAAAGCGCCCAAGGCGCCCAGGTATCACTAATAGATTTTAACAGTCAAACCTGTCACAACTACCATTGATAACGTAACTGACTCCTCCTCTCTCTAGCTAGATTCCAAATTTCCTTATAAAATATGAGTCTTAGCCAAGTGAGTTTAGATGCCCCGGCATTCAGAAAAAAGAACTTGAAGTCTTCTTACATTCACTTCTATCCGTACCAAATGGTAGCATTACCTACTTGAAGTCTCATCCACCAGCTAGCTATACGCACCAGGAAGATAAAATCGTTTGATACAGATTTAACAATTATTATAAACCACTTTTGTCGTCAAAATTTTGATGGCAAGCGTCTAAGCCAACCTCGTACTAATTATTGCTTGTCGATTTGCCTCGCGTCGCTCATCACAGTAGATAATTAAATTAAGGTTGGTTAGATGCTTGCTATCAAAATTTTGACGAAAAAGTGGTTTATAATAATTGTTTAATCTGTATCAAACGATTTTATCTTCCTGGTGCGTGTAGCTAGCTGGTGGATGATACTTCAAGTAGGTAGTGCTACCAATTGGTACGGATAAAAGTGGATGTTTCAAAACTTCATGTTCTTCTATCTGAATGCCAGGGCATCAATACTCAATTGGCTGCGATAAGCAAGCTAACTAAAATAGGCAAGTTCCTAATATCTCGTGGCTTCTAACATTATAAATCAGTAACACAAAATTATTGAAAACAAATCTCCCAAGAATACTTCCTCTCTATATTCGCCGTACAAAATTTAAGTCTTTTCTTCCACCTATAGAACCTATAAAACCCCCGGGAAACGTCATAAAAACATGTCACAAGCACTGGAAGATCCATGACTGAAGTCTTTGATAAATGGAATAGGCTATCTTTAAGTAGTTCATCTCAATTACATCGTTGAGTCTTGCTTATTCTTCACAACAGCAAGAAGCCAATGATTCAAGAACTTCAAATTTAAAAACAAATTTTGCTCTTGATTCTCTCACAATATTGGTAAGAGCCATACGCATAAATGCACCTTATGACTATCATGGATGTCTTGAGTTATGTAACAGCCTAGTAGAGAAAATTCGGGCTGCTGGAGGCCATCGGTTTCGTGTATCTTCTGGATACAAAAATTCCGAAAAAGACTTTTTTGTCTCATATTGTTGTAGTCAGGAAGATGCTAAGCACAAAGTGTCTCATGGCGGCAATAAGCGCTATGTGGCATCAATGGTTCATTATGATTGTTATGGCCATATTGATTTTAGAATTAATTTGATCTTGAGAACTTGTAATCTCATCATAGAGAATCGATATCTCGAAGCTCACGTAGACAAATCTCTGGCTCCTGAAATAATTTTATTAAAAAAAAAGCACTTGATGTCAACTACCCGCAAAAATTTTAACCTCTCTCTCTCAGCCCCGGCTTTCCCGCTCAGGATCGGTAAGTAAAGATCAACTTAAAACGATCAGGCAAATGAGCCAAGGAGAATATCAAGCCAAGGCTAGAATTGGAACTGCTGTTATACATGAAGAAGAAGCAGCAATTATTGCTGAAATACAGCCTTTCATTGAGCAAAATAATGTTCAAGTTGTCATCTCAACGAATGAGGTTATCATACCAGAAGTTCCTATCGAGAGGGATACAATCTTTGAATCACAATTAGGAATGGCTCCCCAAAAATGCCTTCCCACCTCTATTCTACTATCAATTTCTTCTCAATTAATGTAATTGAAGGGAGCTCAACACATGATTTAGCAATATTACGAGCATTCGAGTTAGAAGTCGATATATTACTAATTCAAGAACGCTGGTGGTCTAACAACACCAAATCAGATTATTGCTCTGATTGTCATATTCATTATGGAGGAGTAAACCTTAGGCCACGAGCGATCACGTACACCCACAGAAATAACTCAGCAACTTCAGCTAATCAAATTTTCCCCTCTGCTAGTACTATAGGAGACTACTTCTGGGTAGAAATATACGGTATTAGATTCCTAAACGTCTATAAGGCATCAAACATTATTAGATCTATAAAAAGAGCAAAATTCTCAAGCCAATTGCTCCAGCAAAGAGAGCAGCTTAAATGAGTCAAATGAATGATGTTGATCAAGCTCTGAAATAAAATTTACATGAGCTCGCAAGAATTTTTGCCGCAAAATAGCGTCAAGAACACTTGTGGTGTATTAGACTAAAATATTGTACAACCTTTTAAAGCTGTATTTATAGTACCATTACCATTTTCCTTGATGGTGAGGGATAAGAGATGCTGAAGACTGTCCAAGCATACCTCCATACCTTAATCTCAAATCTTGCAGCCACAGATGAAGTATCATCTCTGCCCAGAATTCAACCAGAGTCAAATATATCGTTTGCATCTGGTCATCTGGTAAGGTAAATACAAACCTACCTTAGAAACCTAGTGCGGTAGTTACTCCGCTGGAGACTCCTTTAGGGAAAATAGCACATTTAAGAGAATCGCTATTTAACCATCCAATGAAGGAAAATCCGAGAAACAAAAGCTCATGTACAGTAGTTGTTGGTAATTGACATAAAAGCACCAAAATCACAGTGGCATCAGTCGCATAATCATCACCTACTTCACAGTTGGGGAAACCTGTGATCTAAGAAGCTTTAAAACTTATTAATAATTCAAATTCAAATAAAAGTTAGCCAAAACAAAGTCAACAGGATAAAAGATTATTCATTCGTCTATCGGAAAATTTTGAATGGTGGAAACTGTCTCCAGCTGGTACCTGTGAGCAAGTCTTAAATAGGATTTCTATTTCACCAGCACCAATTAGATTGCTTCACTTTAATTTGACGAGATCAATAAGTTCATCTGATATAAGTGCATACTCAGATGGGTCATCAGAGGATTATGGCAGCTTCTCCGGGGATTCGTTCTACAACAAAGAGGAATGACATTTGAGAGAGTTAGGAGCATTCTACACGGCGGCGAGGTTTATGACGTCAAACACTTGATAACCAAGCAGCTTAAAAAGTGCTAAGAACAGGAAGAAATTCACCTGACTTGCAACCTACACGCATATTTTACGAAGTAGCAACAGATTCAAAAGTATAAGTTAGATGGATACCAGGGCACTTCAAGATTATAGGGAACGAGGAAGTTGGAGTTGAAGCTCGTGGTGCCTTGCAATTGTATCCTGCATGGGAATTAGCATCTGAATTTACTAGTTTAGCTTACCAACGTCACCAACGACGAGTAATATTGATAGAGAAGAGAGAAGTGGTAGGAAGCTGCTTGTCCAGCTCGGTATCAAAACCTTCGTTTACTGATACGGAAGCCTCCAGGAAATTTCTTACCCGGTGGTTATGTGAAGGGACGAATGTACTACGGTCACTGCACGCGAAAAATACCACTAGTTAGAAATCTATATTTTCCTATGAAGAAGAAACGTTCTAAAGCAAGGAATGAACAGCTCATAAGGACTCTCTGTTATACCTGTAAAGGAGAGGTTTCAACCTTAACATTAGTCAGCCTATCCAACCTCAGTAAGGCTGCGCTTAGCCACGTGCTCAGCCATAACCACGGGCACAGCCTCTAACAAGTTGTTACACAATTTTATAGTTGCCAGGACAGGTCACGGTGATTTTGCAGCATATCACCATCTTTTAGTCACAGGGATACTATTTAAGAATCTGTTTGTGGACAAGGGACTTCACCTTCGCACTTTGTTCGGCGAGAAACCACGCCCCAATAACACGAAAACTTAGAAAAGGGATAGCTTTAGAATTTCTTACTAGCAAACTTCTTGGATATGATTGACTGATCAAATTTAAAGAATTCACTGAAGCAACAGGTTGCTTCGGGAACCTCATGGTTCACTATTCCTCTGCTGGATGCGAGGGTTGTATTAAAAAATTTGAAATTTTAATAATATTTGTATTACAGTGGCTAACGTGAAAATGTTAGCTTAGCTCATTCAAAGAATTCTCTTTTTTTTCTTCTTGTCTTTTGTATATATTATACACTTGTGATATAATGGTGCGAACGACTAAAGTATAATCTTATGTGCGGTCTCTACTGGCTCCACCGGCCATGTATCTATATAGATGTTGGGCTTTGGCCTAGACCCTTAAAATAAAAAGATACTGCTAGAAAAACAGGCAGCTATGTTGGCTTTACAAACAGGAAAGTGATCATCCAGCCTCGCCATTGTTTAGAAGTTGTGCGTGCCAGGAAATACAGCTCATTCATCGATAAAGTGGATACTTGACTATTCGGAAATAAGGGGTGACGTCGAAGCAGACATTGAGGCATGTGTAGAACTAAGGCAACTTCCTTAAAGGAATATCTCGCCAGAGTCGATTTCCCTCGTATATCTCGGCCGACTAATGGACCAACGACAGTCTCCCTGAATACCTAGTTGGACAAGGCCGCCCAGCTCGAACCGAGTATTTAATCTACAGATGCACTGCCGGAAGCCTTCAGAAATTTGTCTTCCACAGCGTCTGTTGCACGAACTGATTGCAGCTCGTGCTGGACACGGAAATTTCGCAGCATGTCAAATGTCAACGCGGATTCTACTTTGAAGACGCCGCGTTAGAATACGCATGTAGGAAGAAAAAATTTTCTGTCTTATTTTATTCTACGTCAAAAATACGCCGATCTCCTCTGTAAATTTAAAAGACATATGCCTATATTCTTTTGATGTACAAACTAATTGTGCTTAAGTGTTTTAAAAGCTTCACAGTTTTTAATAGGAAAACAGGCTGCTTTGAATGCCAACCAAACGACTCATCCTCTGCTCTAAACTGTATCACGGGTTGGAGAACGGAACGAGAAGTGACAGTTTTTCAACCACATGATTATTCTCTCTTTTCTTTTCTTTACTTTTCCTTTCTAGTTTCATTTCATGCATGTGATTTTATCTTATTTGTAGCCTAGTTTTACTCTATTACTTTTGATCGAATAATTAGTTACTTTCAATTCTGCTGCCTGGTTCACTCGATGAGAATGAGAAAGGCATGTAAATTAGCGTGATGCTGGCCGGCTCCACCGGGCCCTGTACCCAAGGAGGGGGGACTCGAGGCTTTCAGCCAAGGATCCAAATGAACAAAAACAAAAGAAAAATTCTCAAATATAATCTTCCTCTCAAATTCTGTAACAACGCTATGTACGCAATTCGAAAATGAATTTTGTTGTTGTTAACGCATGGTACGGCGTTTGGCGGTGATTACCTTTCTTCCACCCGAGCTCCGAGGGGCGGGCTGCTAGCTCGTTGCTCGGCCGGGATTTTGTCGCTCTAGCCGGATGAACGAACAGACAGACATGGGAAAAACAAAAAAATGGAAACAATAAAATAAGTTTGCATGATTCCGATCTGAATGAATTCTGCTACATCGCACACTCCGATTACATTTCTGACAACTTACTTTATTTAATAAACACGGTTGAAGGAGATTTTTTTCTTCTAGCCATCGTAATTCTCAGGTAAATAAATAGTTTTGGTACGCGTATTTTGCGCTTAGTGTTGTTTGTTGCCACAGGCTTGTTTATTGTAGAAGCAGCGAGTGGCGCCATTCATCCGTCTGTCATTCCCATGAAAAGTTCTCCAAAATAAGAGAAATTACAAGCGAAAAATAATTTTTACAGTCCACAACAAAAGCATATTTACATGGAATCCCATCGTATCGTATCGAGAAGTAGCTAGCTCATCGTAGATAACAAAAAAAAAAATTTTTTTTGCCACTGAAGATACCCCGTCTCAATCTCTGCAACAGAGAGAGAGGATATCGAGACCTACAGTTAGTTAGTTGTATGTTGTTTGGCATCCCCTTTTTTTTTTTGGGCGACTGCGAAGTTTGAAAAAAAAAAGAAAGAAAGAAAGCTTGTATAAAAATTAATTCGATGTCAAGGCGTCACAAACCAGTCTATAAAATTCATTTATTAAACCCCAGCGACAACAATATCAAGCGCTTAAAGCTTAAAGCTTAAAGCTTAAAGCTTAAATAAATCAAGTATCCAAATAGGGTTGATTGTTTATTGACAAAAAACAAATATATATATATATAGGGAATCATTAAATTCTTACCCCCTTTCCTTATTTTCTTACGCCCCTGCCCTGCTACATTGAATGACCATGCCCTGTCGGCACTAGGGTCCGCAGCTAGCTAGAGTTTGTAAACTCCAAT
>PEDP01001582.1:0-10152 GCA_002918395.1 Erysiphe pulchra
CAGCCATTCCACCCGTATTCTTTTACGGCGAGCAGCCGAGTCCCCCTACAGTAAGCCACGTAGGAATCTAACCTGCCACCCCTATAGAGTCCAACCAGCACCTGACCATTTGCACCAACAGCTTACCTTCATTAGAGTTTGTGAATTGGAAATATTGAGCCCTTCTCTCGCCATTCCCTGGGTCAATCGTGGGTGACTTCGTGAAAAAGAGGTGCAGAGGGGACGTGCTGTAGAGACGAAGAAGATTGAGACCCGCGGTGATGAATGGGAATCCTGAAGGGGAGGACTGTGCGAAACTTCTTGGCTATCCCAGATAAGCAAAGCATACTGGGCGTTTACACCGGCACCGCTCAAAGGTGAAGTTTTCGACTTTGCCGGCTACTGTTGGGTGATTTAGCTCGCTTAAGGCAGCAAGCAGTCGCAGGGTCGAAAATCATATATGACTATGAATCAGCTACATTACCAAGCTCGAAGTCGTTTCCAGCTTTCAAAGAGGCCTTCATAGTTACCTTTCAGGGCAAAAATATCAAAAGTGGCTTTAGGGCTATAGGCCTAACCGCATGCAAGGAGGTAGGTCATCGAATGTTAAGAATCGTACTAGAAGGCAGTCACGTGAAATAATCGCACGCTCTACCTGTTCTGATATAAATCGTCCTTTATGTCGAAGACAAGGCGTGATATTGGTTTGACCGGAAGCCGTGCATCTCATGAGTTGATATATATCACGAGATGATTTCATTCCCTCTACCATACTTTTTCAATTATCTCTTTTCGCCGAGGTAACTATTTTTCTGAAAACTTTTGCCCGTGCGATGCGTTAGGAATCCTCCACCGCCTGTAGATAGTTCAAATGAGCTAGTTTGAAAAAGGTGCACTTCCTTACATTTTTTCTGTTAGGATATACATTTTCTAATGCCCACAATATCTCTCAAGCGAAGTTTTCCACCTCTTCCGATGGTGTGAGCGGAGGCAGCCATTTGCCATTTCCCATTTCTATACTACCTGAGTAAATTGGAGTAAATTCGCCTTCAACCGAATCTTTCAATGAGATGAAATTAAAGTTTTTGTTATTCCTTTAGGATTAGGAATGTAACCACAAATTGGAAGGTAGTAGCCCGTCATATAATCTTCTGTACCAACCTAGGCCGCTTTATTGTTTGCAATACTCGAGAGTTTGTTGCTTTTTAAAGGGCCTTGCGATGGTAGATTCGTCGAATACTCTAAACTCTGCGCGAGGGTGTTGGTAGAACATGGTTAATTACAATATATTCGTATATACGGCTGTAAAAGGGGTTATGTAATTGTTGTTTTATAATCTCCACTATAGTGGTTCTGCTAACAACCAAATTAAATATTTCTACATACAAGGAAGCGTAATTTCACTTACAATATGATTCTATGTCGATCACATAAATCTGATACTACAAAGCCATTTACTCATTAATTCATCATAATCAACTAAAAATTGATAATATAAGTCATTACGTTCGTTATGGAGAGTAAAATACCAACAGAGGGACTTTGAGTGTATGAGGTGTTTCAGCATTATTTCGTTAATATAATTTTAAATGTACACAAAATAGACTCGCTTTATATCTTCAGCAAGCATAGAGCTACTTACTTCTATATCTCCTTGCTCCTTGCAAATGGATGATAGTACAATTGGAATAATTACTAGCACCTAGTTGATAGCAGATTTTGCTCCTGATAAGAATAACCCTTTTCTCGCATTTAATATTGCCTCGCACGATTTGGGTTAACCAATACACACATGTCAACACCCTAGAAACATCTCGTGCGGAGGGCAACCATACGTAGATGAAGGCACGGATGCAGTCATCAAGATTCGACCTTGAAGGATTGTTTGATCGAGCAAATATTTGGTGGAGTCTTTTAATTAAACTGCTCTACCAAAAAATAAGAAGAGAAAGTAGGATTAGCATAAGTTACCCGCTAAAAGGAAATAGTTCCGTTGCTAGAGAAACTGTAAGTAAGTAATGACCAGAAAAAGTACACGGACATTTTGAAAATTTTGACAAAACAAATAATTCTCGAACACTCTATAAATCTACATGTAGTCTACCAACTCATAATTTTAATTATACATAAGAATGCTATCCAATGAATATTGCGAGCGTGAAGCTCATGCGATTGATGCGCTAGCTACCTTTCCCTTAAGTCAAATAAAGCTCGGCGAGAACCTAACCACAGCGCAACATGATATCCTTCAAGAACTTGTTTTGGCTTACAAAGAAAATGCTATTATTCTAGAATACGAGGCTAAATGATTAAAGATGAAGAAATTGGTCTATTTGTGCGATAAGGGGGGCAAACCTAGGGATCGCAAAAATAAAGACCTATATGATTTTTGTCATAAAACGGGATCTCAGAAATGTAACTGCCCACTTCGAATTATTGCTATAGAATTAAAAATAGGCAAGTGGGAGGGATCAATAGATGGATGAAAAAGCAATGGCTTCTGGTCCTATTGTACACACTCCTAACAAGACAAAACTAATTGGAACCAGTGAGGAATCAAAAATTTTCATCACTCAGCTTCTAGCTTGTCACACTGCAGCTTTCACCATTCGATCTCAAGTTCACGAGAAATGGGGAGTTAAGTTGACCATCAGGGATATGTACATCATAAGCCTAAGATTACGAAATGAGCAACTTGGTGGAAAAATTCCGATTCGGGTAAATCAGTATTCTAGGCTCTTTTGAAGTATCGGTACAAATTTGTCATGCAGATGAACTCGACGAGAGAGACTTCTTTATGCGCATCGATACGGACGAAGACAATCGGATAATAAGACTTTTCTTTGCACATCCTGAATCTATAAAGAAGTAAAAATAGTATCCTGGCGTCATTCTCACCGACTGCACATGCAAGACTAATCGATTTAATATGCCGCTCGTGAACATCTGTGGAAGTGCTAGAAATAATGACTCCTTTAATTCGCAGTTTTATCTCTAAGCGGGGAAAAAGGAGGACGATTACACTTGGGTTATTACTGGATTAAAACGATTTGCCAAAGGAGAATCAAATCCCCAAACCAAAGTATTTTATCACAAATAGAGAGCTTGCATTGATGAATACTCTTAACAAACTTTTTTCCGTCTCCAATCACATTTTGTGTCGCTGGCACGTCAATATGAATGTGGTTGCCAAATGTAAAAGACATTTTTAAACATGTGATGCATAGCAAATTTTTTACGAATCCTGATCAGACCTCCTAGCATCAACTACGATTGATGAATACGAAAAAAATTTAAAGTCTTATTGGAAATGTAGAACAACTGTAGCGGTCAACTATTGTGAGAAAACTTGGCTAGTGTGTAGAGAGAAAGTAGCTCACTTTGGCGACTATTCAATCTTCCGAAATGAATCTATTCATTTTGCAAATCTACGCAAAAGTACTGAAGACCATCAGCAATTCTTTGACACTATTTACGCAATTTGAGAAGATAAACACCGATAAATTACAGAAAGCACTGCCCGCGCAAAGCATAAGCCAGAGATGCAACCAAAATTTAGCTCTTTCAGGACATTGTAAGCTTTGTACATAGTTATGCTGTAAAGGGATCAGATACATACTATTGTCAGATGTTATATGTTCATAGGATAACATGATATAACCCGTTGTTGGAGTAGACATGTTGTTATATCGTATATCCGTCGGGACGTCGCAGTTGAACTAAAACTCATTTCTAATTATATTCAGTTAACAGTCGGAGATTATTAGTTGGGTCAAACTGGAGTTAGGAATGAAGTTAATAGAATTTGATGTGAGGAAGTCGAATATTAGAGTATAGATAAATACTCCATATCCTGTATCATAGATCGCTAGCTTTATTAAATCTTTATTTTCCAAATTCTTGCTTGTTGTGCATAACAAATATCGCAGTTCGTAACATATGCTTTCATCAAAATAGTTGACGAAAAGGCAAAACTCCTAGAAAGCTTGATAATCCTTTAGCGCCATGTGGCATGCCTTGCCCAAGACAAACCTCAATGGATTCACTCTAATATCATATGATTTACTGGCACAAATCTTCTTTCTGATGTTGATCCTCATGTGACGGCTTGCAAGCCTGTGTTGCTCCTGTAGTCTACGATGGTAATCGCTTAGCCAATGCTCCAGAAAGGTACAGAAAGCTAGACATAAGAATGGCAGGGAGTCCTCCACAAGAGCTTCGACTCATGACCCGTAAGAATTTAGGTACGCTCCTCGCTGCCAGGTCTGGACATGGCAACTTCGCAGCATACCATCGACGCTTTAACCATGTGGATGCTAACGTAACGTGCTCCTGCGGACAAGATCGATCAGTTGATCACCCTTTCTTCTGCAGAAAACTCCGACATAAAAGAGCACCCCGACCCACCCCGTCAACCGGACTAGAAGGAGATACCCACCCCCCTTTCGTTATTTCCTCACCCCACGTGACTTGCGCATAGAATTACTTGTAAATTCTCAACTTTAATGTACACTTTGTTACAGGCAAATGGCTTCTCGTCATACAGAACTATTTACACGCCAAAAATATACTGAAAATAAATAAAGTAAGCGTCTACGAAATTTTGAGACACACTGAAAAATAGATAAAAATCAAGTTTTATGTTAGTAATGGACATGTTTACATAAGGGGAATATTGTATCAATAGCGAATCATTTCTCTCCGGTACATCGTGAGGATCCAAGTATGTAGTATTTAAGTATTGATTTAAAAGGTAAAACTATCTAAATTTGAATAAAATCTCAATGTGTTGCAAGAATGAATTAAGCCCAAAGATATATCACCAAGCAGCAAGAATCTCTTTGCTCGGATTTGCTTGTCCTCATCCTCTTCGTCTTAAGCCACTATCCATGTCAGACAATTTCACCTATCATGATGGCCTTAATCATTACATTTTTCATATATCAAGGGCCATGTAGTATCCTAGCTGGTCTAAGAATAAGAATACCAGCTGCCTTTCTTGCCGCATACTCGGACTCAGATAGTTAGTTTCCTTTGAATCAAAGATTCCGCAGTTAAGCGCCTTTAAGCTGCTCCTTATGAAGCATTGATCCTATTTAAAGCGCCTGGACTAGAGGCCAAACTTTCAGTCTACTGTTCAAGTGCTCTTGAGCGCCAATAGACGCAGCTGTGTAACTCTCCATGATAGCGCTGTCTCGGATAAGGAACATTCATTTTCACAGAACAGTCAATAAGAGACTGAATAGGCGTACGTCAATCGAGGAAATCCCAAATTTTCTTTGATCGGAGGTTTGATATAAAGCAATATGACTCTGGGTTCTTCAAGACACAAATAGGCAGTGATCCTGGGGAATTTAACTGTGCTTATGGTTTTCCATGATGCTTATTTAGGCTTCAAACAACGAGCACTAGCCTATGATTTCGAGCTTACTTGATTCCGAGGGAATACTTTGTGTGTATGGATCGCATAAGTATTGCATGTACACTTCTTTTGTACTATAGTAGAATATCTACCTATCAATCAATCTTTAAAGATTGTAAGACTTTAAGAAGCACTGATGTGTTGGTCATTTCTTTTCCAATCGCACGGTATACACCGTTGATCTCATATTTCAAGTGATTCTCTTCTTCTTTACTTCCGTTATCTAAAGTCATGTAAAGCCCTTACCAATTAGCTCATTCTTTAATGAAATTCACTAAATCATTGCGAGAATTTTAGTTATTGCTGGCAATACCATCAGGTCCTTTTTCAAATAAATCATTTGAAAGACATAATTGTAAATTTTAAAATAAGTTTCTCCTAGGTGGTTGGTTAGTCACGTAAAAAATTGAAAATAACTACGACTTAAAATTTTTGTGAAAATAGCGAATCAAAAGAATCGACGAGTGGTCAAATCTCTTTAGAGATTTAAAGAATTCAAAAGTATAATGTACGGGGAAATTAAAGGCCTGAAGACAAGAATGTAGACAAATACATTTGACATAACATTTTCGAAAAATAAACAGGTAGGATTAAAATTAAAGTTCGTTTCTTCTGTTTGCTCGTAGGAAATGAAGAGCACAGCCACATAATTTCAAGTGACATAAATTTGCTAGGGAAATAGCTTGACGTATTCCATAGGTGAGTGGACCACTCCGCCAAGACCACACCAAAACTTCAACTGAAATCAATGAATACACGTACTATTAGTATAGTGGAAGTCTCGAGGGGGCTATTATCTGAGACCCCATAGAGAGCTATTACTGTTTACATGTACGAGAGTTATGCCCTACTTCGTTGCAGCGCCCACAGCGCCGTTGAGTTGGCTCATCTTCATCATCGCGTGATCTTTTTGTCGCCCTTGAACCATCACCACACTCCTTAAACTCATCTAAAATTGACAGTCGTTGAACCTCCTCTACTGTTAAGATCCCTGAAGCCTGTAAACGCTTTCTTTTACGAGCTTTACGTTGCGTGGCGGCTTTATTTGCTACTTCAAGTTTAGCGGCTCGTTTTGAAATTAACACTAGTGAATGCGCCATCATCTCTGCGCCTTTTGACAGGCTTTTGATGGACTCTAGCATCGATTTTGCTGAGCTATCTACATGTCTCTGAATCCTCTTAACCGCCGATTTTGATTGAGACCCTAATTCCCTCGCTGTGCGTGGTGTTTTTGACTCCCAGGCATTTTCATCTACAGTGGGTGGTTTTGGTGTGCGTAACCTTACATCAAGCTTTGATATCACCGCTTCTGGGTTAAAAGTTAGTAGGTCTGCACCTCAAAATCCTCTTTAGATATTGCCTTTAGGGATTGTGTTATTATGAGCTGCTACAAAGCACGGTAAGAACCCAGTTTTGGTGATATGGGCGATGTGGTTCCGCATCAGGTTCTCGGCTTGGCACCATACGCCTTCTTCAAAGGCTCAAAACAACCCACATCGAGTGGCTGTAAGATGTTTGATGAGTGTAGAGGCTAACATATTGTTATTATACTCTTCTCCTTGCAGTAATTCTGGATGTCAAGCGAGTTGCGGCTCTCATGACCATCGATAATGAGTAACCGTGATGTACCCTGGGTACGTGACTCTGTATGCTTGTTGAAATGCTTCGTCCATTGCAGACCTATCTAATTTATTGTCCATCCCTTCTCAGAGACACTGATAACCCATCAATGTGGTAAATTATCCTCTGTATACCATGATGAAAGGTGAGTTGTACCCGCGAAGATGAGGAAGGGCGGGATAGCCCATCCAGTTGCGTTAGCACCGTAGATCACTGTCACCCAGTGTCGATTACCCTGCTGTACTTTCTTTGGCCATCCTCGACGATCACTACCAGCGACTACTTCTCCCGTTGAAATAAAACCCATCATGAATCCTGTCTCATCGAAATTTTACATGTCTTCATCCGCGAAACCGTACTTTGCTTTCATGTTCTGTACTAGCCGGAACCAATCTTGTATAACCTTAGAATTTTCACACAGCGCTCTCTTATAATCGTATTTTCGATTGAACTTCACATTGAGCTCTGGTCTACGCCGAACGAACATGCTAGCCCAGTTCTTGCCGATGGGGTCTTCGTGACGGCCTGCGAGTAAAGAATCCGCCATATCTCGTACAGCAGCGATCCGGGGCGAAAGTCTTCGAGAATCCAGGTCAAGTATATGTTAGGCAATCACATCGTGTTCTAATGTATTGACTCGCATTGATTTCGGTTAGCAATCACGTTGTGGTTGTATTCCAGCTCGTCGGCGAATTAGTGTTACTCGTGACACGTTAAATATCTCTGCAGCGCGTCTGATTGTTAATGTCGCGTCTCGTTCGAGAGCCTGAAAAACAAGCTGAATAAACCTTTCTTTTGAGCCTGATTGCACGTCTTTCTGTTGTGGCATTGTGATTTACTCTATGGGGGTTCAGTTTTTAGGTCTGGTCATGGCGGAGTGGCCCACTCACCCATAGAATACGTTATCATGTATCACACAATGCAAAAGTTTTTCACGCTTTGTTTTTCGTCTACTCCTAGATTCTTAGAAAAGAAAATACCTTGTCAATTTCTCAGTCCTCAGCCATACTCTACTTATCTATTATATATTAATAGAACAGCTCTCCTAATACCTTAGTCTCCAAATCCTAGCCTTGATTTAACACGCTTATTCACCCTTGTTATCGTCCAACGTCGGTACCAAGTAAGACTTGAAAAATCTTGTACATGAAAAAATTCTCATCTTAATCATGTTCTTGGGCGAGTTCAATTTGATGTTTACTTACATTCTTTTTCTATCACAAGGAGACTACTATTTTTGGGGGTTCTTTTGACTTTCTATTTGAATCCTAGCTAGTTTTCGAAAAGACTGATGAGAACAAATATTGGTGGGCTCATGATTACGTTTTCTGTGCGTAATTATGATTATCTATCCCATGTCTATTTCATCCAGTGCAAAGCAGGCGAATGGACAGTCGATTAGTCTGCTGGCGGTACACCTTTTTGCTTTACCAAAAAATTAAGATTTGCCGCTGCATTTGCATCAAAAACTGCTTCATATACGAGGCAAGTCTATTTAGAAGTCTTTATACGGATTTCTTAGCTCTAAATACCTGCATGGGCTTGAACATTATCAATTAAAGCACTAAAACCAGGATCGACTTAATCTTTAGAAGAAGGAGTGAGATTCATGATAAAAGTTGTTATTTAAAAATGAAGATTAAATAACCAAGATCAAAAAAGACTACGGGAATTAGGAAAATATTTAAAAATGCACATTAGTAAATACGAAAAAACAGCCCATTGACGTTGGTCAGGAAACGGTGCCCACTGACATCGCTAAGCCTATTTTGGATTTACAGAGTTATATACGGGAAATGGGGCTTACCAGTAGTTTGATTGTTCGTTTGTATTTCATCGTGTTGGCTCTAGCCAGCGTACATTGTACATGACACGTATGGATGACATCTAGAATACATGGTCCTCCAAACTACAGCACCCACCCGGTGCCTAATTTCTCCCAATACACCATCCAAATGCTAGTTACATTAGGCCGAATGGGTAGGAACGTATTCACTATGACCCCAAAGGCCGCAGACTGAGGGAAAACCTAAGGAGAAAACCTCAGCCATTCCTCCCGTACTCTTTTTCGACGAGCAGCCGCAGTCCCGCTCCAATAAGCCACACAGGAATTCAACCTGTCACTCCTAGAAAGTCCAACCAGCACATGACCACTTGCGCCACCAGCTAATTTTCATTAGGGTCTGTGTATATGGAAGTGCAGAGCCCTTAACTCTGATTTCCTGGGACAGTCGTGGGGATGCTTCGTAGAGAGGGTGGTATAGTGATAGGGGTTTGTGATGTAGAGACGAAGCCGACTGAGTCCCGCGAGAATGAATGGGGATTCTGAAGGGTAGGATGATTGCGTCTCTGTTTGGCTCCTTTCTAACGAGAGAAAGGGTTCCCAGGCGCCACCATGTGGAGGTACAGAGTAGGACTTGACGCCCTGTGGTTACCAGTAGTGTTTACCTTAGTAATTATTAAATAGACAATAAATATCTGTTGTACGAGAAACCAGATTGAAGCAACCGAGTACTGATTGGCCAACGGGGAGTTGGCGTGCAGATAATCTACACAAGAATTACACTGCACTGTTAGAGGGTTAGATGAATAGTGCACTGGGATTAGTTAGATAATTATTTTGGCCCTATAAAAGTTTGTTCATGAGTTTTCTATTATTATCCTAATTCTCTACAACTACTATACATATATAACGAAGTCCCATACAACTATCAGGATGTTGATACTATAATAACCGACTTTTGACTAATCAACTAAAACATAATTAGCTAGACAAGGTAATTGCTAATCTGTACCCCCTGTAAATTGCTGCTCTGTACCCCTGCCAAAATAAGCCAATTATATAGCCAAAAACCCCAGCAACTACCCGTGCACCAGCTCTCAATATTATGTCATAATTTTGTCACCTTTAATTGGAGGAGAAGCTGTACTACCCTGCAATATTAGCATAGCAACCATAACAGGGGTCTCTTCCAATTTATTCGTTTCAGTATAAACAGATTCTATAACAGATGGTAAATTTCTTTCTACTACATCGCCACCCATATATTTACAATCCGATTTTAATTAATTGAGATTAATTTAAATCTTCAATCAGTGCAGTCGTTTAATTAAAGTATTAGCATTACATT
>PEDP01001583.1:0-10140 GCA_002918395.1 Erysiphe pulchra
CGATGACCGACATCCTCTCCGAAGCAGAGCAAGCATGTGTCCTAATGTAGGCACATTAAAATTTAAAACAAAGCCAAGGCTAGCTAAGAGACCTCAAACGCAAATGTCTCGTATTCAACGTGCTTTCTGTCAGCTACCTCAAGCTGAACCTACAGAGCCACTACGAGCTCCAGTTTACTCACCGGTGCCTGAAAAAAAGGCAGATGGGATACAGATTTACCAGAATTGGGCGAGTACAATAACCCCGCTAGACATTTGTGCATTCTCCGATGGGTCATCTGAGGGCCCCGGACGCTCATCCTGGGGATTCGTTCTACAACGCGGGAGGAGAACGTTTCACAAAGGAAAGGGCTTACTACATGGTGGAGAGGTGTATGATGCCGAGATCTTTGGTGCAACGATGGCACTTCGAGCTGCTTTGTCCGTGCGACAACTCAACGAGAAGATATTTGTTTTGCTTTATAACTAGGCAGCAGTAATGACTCTAAATACTGGAATATCAGTATCTAGTATTCGGTTGACAAATTTATTCTATAAGTTAGCTAAGAATACAAATGTAGAGTTCAGGTGGGTGCCAGGTCACTCAAGAATAAGTGGAAATGAGGAAGCAGATGCAGAAGCCCGTGCTGCCTTGCGAGATCTGCCGGAGAGACACACCCAGTCCGGTTACATAACTTTAGCTTACCTACGCAGGCTTATGCAACAGCAACGCCAAATGTTGGTAGAAAAATGGTGGTCGAAAGTTTGTCCAGCTCGGTATCAAGACTTGGATTTAAAGATGCGTCGTAGGAAACCACCTGAGCTAGCATTACCACGGTGGCTATTACATAATTTACTAGCTGCTAGAACAGGACACGGTGACTTTGCGGCCTATCATCGTCGCTTAAACCATGTAGACGCCAATCTTCAATGCGTCTGTGGACAAGAGAAAACTCCCACTCATTTCATTAGGTGTTGAAAGCATGCTCTTCAAATGCGTAAACTCCGAAATGGTACAACTATAGAGACCTTCAGAAGAAAACTTCTTGGACAAGATTGTTTCAAGAAATTTAAAGAAATTGCTCTGATTACAGGTTGCTTTGGTGGCCAGTCATCTGACTCATCCTCTGCTGGACGCGAGAAGAGTAATTAACTGTTAACCAGTATTTGAGATGGTGGTTTATAACTAAGTGTGAGAAATGCTAAGTTAGCCCTGATGTTTATTTCCTTTTCATTTCTTACTTTCTTATCTTTTCTGCGTAATTTTTTTATTTTATTTTGCAATTAGCGGGCGCGAACGAGGAGGGCATGCCTGAGGCCATGATCCCGACCGCTCCGCCGGTCATGTATCCAAAGTAGACATTATGGCTTGTGCTAGGACATTAAAGTAAATAAATAAATAAATAGGAAATCATTAAATTCTCACCCCTTTCCTTATTTTCTTACGTCCCTGCCCTGCTCCATTGAATGCCCATGCCCTGTCAGTTCTAGGGTCCGCAGCAAGCTAGAGTTTGTAAACTCCAATCAGCACTAGAAAATTTATCACCGAAAGAAACCAGGGCTAAAGAATCCATAAAATTACTCTATCTAATTGGTCAAGCCACGCCAGATTCTAGTTCTGACTGATTAATTCTGGGAATCATCAAATTCTTACGCCGTTTTCTTATTTTCTTACCCCTCTCCCCTGTTCTCTCCACTGCTCTCTCCAATCAGCATTAGGAACACTTTGAACGAAAGTGACCAGGGTTTTAGTTCCGATCAATAACGAGAGTCACTCACTAATGATTTGGGACTGAGCAAACCGATACTCATTAGGAATTTTCTGTCTTTGAACATGCAGCTATAACATAGGGTGATTAGTCTAGCACGAGGCCGAGAAGATATCACATTCGTAGAGGGCTCGGACTCGATTCCCGCACCTTTTCTCGTCGACCATGAAGGGCTGTAACGACATCAGAGACAGTGGTAGCAGAGGCAGAGGAGATTTAAACGGTATATGTGGATTTGTGTTTTAGCATTTATCCCAAATCATTAGTGAGTGACTCTCGTTATTGGTTGGAACTAAAACCCTGATCACATTCGTTTAAAGTGTTCCTAATGCTGATTGGAGAGAGCAGTGGAGAGAACAGGGGAGAGGGGTAAGAAAATAAGAAAACGGCGTAAGAATTTGATGATTCCCAGAATTAATCAGTCAGAACTAGAATCTGGCGTGGCTTGACCAATTAGATAGAGTAATTTTATGGATTCTTTAGCCCTGGTTTCTTTCGGTGATAAATGCTCTAGTGCTGATTGGAGTTTACAAACTCTAGCTTGCTGCGGACCCTAGTACCGACAGGGCATAGGCATTCAATGGAGCAGGGCATGGACGTAAGAAAATAAGGAAAGAGGTAAGAATTTATTGATTCCCTAAATTTATTTAGATCAATACACTTCACGAAGCTGGTCTGAACCAAAAAAAATCGCAACCAGTCTAAGAATCCCACGGAAACAGGTAGGGTATTCTCTTCGATGCGAAGTTATGACAGCGAAAAAAGCTCGAGGTTGGGAACCCGCTCTCAATTCAGACGATGTTGAGAGCTTTGTAAAGTTATCTCCTGAAAATAGTTGAATGGGCTACGTGAAGCTAGCAATAGGGCTCTTCAGATATTTTGAAAGAGTTGTAAATAACGAATTGAAAAAACGCAGATCTAAGCGCCATCCGACTATGAAGAAGCCTCTAACTTTTCTAATCCAATAATTAGAAGGAGACGTAGACAATGGGCAGAAGCGTATTTTGTCTGAACTCTTGAACAGCGGGTGTGAACCTGGGCCACAGGTAGCCAAAATTTACAAATATGGATTACCATAAAGGTCAGTGTAATTATCCTTAATTAAAAAGACTCTTCTGCAATAAAAGCGATTTGAAGACATCCGAAGCCCTGATGTTAACAATATTATTGAGAATCAACAGAGGAGAGCCGACTGGGTGTTTTGGGACTCTTTTGCAGGGTCTGAAAAAGGTCTTTGCCAGATTTGGAATATAGAATGAGGGAGATCAATGCAAAAAGTTACTTTGAGAAAATAATTCATCGAGTTAGTGGCATGCTAAGGTTACGATAAGGCGTATTTATGATGCAGGACAATACCCCCTCTTATATGGCACCAAGAGGCACGGAGGAGTTTCGAGAGAAGTCAATCACTCCCATTGATTGATAACCAGACTTCAATCCAAAAGGGCATGTCTAGAAACCCATGAAAATCAAAATTGCCTTTCATTCTCATTGCTTAAAGGAGGAAGGCGGCATACACTTGATGAACTCCGTGAGATAGTAATGGAAGGAAGAATGGGATTTTGTGAGCGCTCAAGAGCTCACAAACCTCATCCGAAGTATGCATGATAGGTGTCATGTTACAGAAGCTACTTGCTTATTTTGATTTTAAGATTTTTAAATTAGGGAATGTAAACTGAATCTACTGTTTGATAGTTTCAAAATTAAAATTCAGGCATGATTTTAAGGAACTTAGCATTGTGTATAAAATCATCCTCCATAAAAATTTCCCTGGTAATTTGTAATTTGGGCGAAGATCATGCCAGATTTAGCTTAGTGGACCCTAAAATAGCCCCTGTTTCTACTCCACTATTTAGCTCTCGGGACTTAGTTTATAGTATTTGATTACATAATTTAAAAGTAGGCTAAGGAATGGCTCGCTAATAAAACCTCTTTGTAAGGATTATCGGTCCGAGTCCAATCATACACGCTGACTGTTGATTCGCCAATTTATAAACTTTAGCCAACCAGCGTGTATTCTTTACTTGGGCTTTCTTATATCCTTTTAACAGGGGGAATTATATGGGTCAAAGCTCTTTTTGAGATTGATGAATCATATGAACCCGTCATCAGATAATGAATGGATTAGAGAGAGGTGGCGATCATTCATTCTAAAAGAATTAAGATTCTCTCGAGCCCCCTAAAGCAACACTCTCCAAGTGATGAAGCTCGCAGTTGTTCATTTCTTTGAAATTTCCAATGATCAACCCACTACTATGGTAGGTACAAATAAGATTGACAAACTTCACCATTATTTTGTGACTTCCCCTTCTTTGTAGGTGGGAGTTAAATGAAGGAGTCCTAGATCCACGGCCTCAATCAACAGATTTATGCTCATCAGAAACTCAACATATGTAGAAACTTCGAGAGCTTGATTGTGGATATGAAATTATTTGACGTGTAAGTAAATACAAGCTCTAAAGTCTCCAAAGCTGATTAATTGAACTTCATCTATTTAAGCTCCATATATATATCTTCTCGCGCTGCGTAGGGGTCGGTGCGATGCTGAAAAGATAATCGGATGAAAAAAGAAAAAAAAAAAGATCTTATCGGTGCTAGCTATGACGTCATAACACAATAAACGCTATTCATGAAGATCAACGACATCACTTCTCCCGTGCGCTCGCCCGGGAATTTGGTATTGTGCTCCTACAGGGAGTTGGATATAATAACCCCTCATGGCATTTCGTACTTATCATTGTAAAATTACTTTCAGAAGTTTCATATGTCATTCCTTCTAAACCTCAAATAGACATTTTACACCACGTTCTTTCCAATTTAGATATTCCCCACTCTCATTAATCACATCTTGAGCGTCTCCACTATCTCTGTTGAAGGATTCGGAAAAGAAGAAATTCAATGTCTCTGGACTCTCAAGACTTATCAAGGTCTACCACATTACATTCTAATCATGGAATTTTCTCTCCCGGTCTTCAGAAAGTAGGCCACCTCATGGGTATGGGCTCTGATACTGATTCTAATTTCCCTCTTACAAAAATTCAAAGTTCTACGACGGGTGCCCGTAAGCCTGGCGAAGGCACCCTCAATGATTTCTCGCAGCCAGAAACTAGCAAAACTAATGAGAAACGTAGCTGGTCGGGTAGAAGAAAAGTTAAGAAGCTTGAAACTAGATCGGTACACGTCGAGACCAATGGCGAGGTAGTCGAAGTTAAACGATTGGGGAGGATTTACGGAAAAATTATACGATTTTCTATTATCTATAGATACATTGTCTATATACTTCCTATAGCATTTTTGATTGCCATCCCATTCTTATATTTCGCGACATTCAGGCCTAAGGATTTATTTGTTAATACGGGTGTACGAGTTTATCTTTTCTGGGCTTGGATTGAAATTACGTGGCTCTCATTCTGGGGTACTAAGCTGTTGTCTAAGACAATACCACAAATTTTCGTCACATTATGTGGTGTTGTCAGTTCGGGAACCCGAAAATATGCCGCTATTCTTCACGCGGTGGAAATTCAGCTAAATCTTGTGAGCTGGGCGATAATAAGTTTAGCTACATTCACAACTTTCATGCATCCAGCACTCAGTAATCAGATACATCAAAAACACTGGATCTCGGTGGTTAAGAACTTACTCGGAGCATCTGTTGTTGCCTCTCTTTTGTATTTGGCGGAAAAGATGTTTGTTCAGTTAATTAGTATTAACTATCATCGCCGGTCTTTTGATATCCGGATCAAGGAGAACAAGAATTGTATCCGTCTTCTAAGCTATTTATATGAAGCTAGTAGAACATTGTTTCCCACAAATTGCCCAGAATTTCTTCAGGAGGATAGTATGATAAACTATTCGCTGAAGAATAAGCTCAGTAAATCTAAGCATAGTCGCTCTGGATCTGCGACCCCTATGCGGCTTGTTGGAGAGATTGGAAAGATAGGTGACAGGATGACTTCAGCGTTTGGCAACATTGCAACCGAGATAACTGGTAAGCAAAGCTATACCATTCAGTCAGCACATTATGTGGTTTCTGAAGCCTTAAAAAGTGTAGACGCATCAGAGGCCTTGGCAAAAAGGATATGGATGTCTTTTGTTGAAGAAGAACATGAAGCTTTATACCCTGATGATATAAAAGAGGTTCTTGGATCTGCAAGATATGAAATAGCCGAAGAGTGCTTTTGTGTCTTAGATGAAGATGCAAACGGTGATATATCACTTGAAGAGATGATAATGAAAGTGGTTAAGACTGGACGTGAGCGTAAAGTCATTGCAGCAAGTATGCGTGATGTCGGACAAGCTCTTAGAGTACTAGATCAAGTTCTAGTTACTATTCTTCTGGTTATTGTCATTTTTACATTTAGTAAGTGTTGCCATCTACAAAAATTTCTAAAAATTGTCTAACCTGACTCAGTTGCATTTCAAAATACATCTTTTCTTACCACACTTGCAACAGCGGGGACAACCTTACTCTCTTTATCTTTTGTTTTTGCTGCCACAACTCAAGAATTTCTTGGATCTTGCATATTCTTGTTTGTGAAGCATCCATATGATGTAGGTGATCGATGTGACATCAGTAATACTACACTAGTTGTTGAGCGTATATCCCTGCTATTTACAATTTTTAAGCGTATCGATACCATGAGAATGGTACAGATCCCAAATATGGTGCTTAATACTCTTTGGATCGAGAACACTTCACGCTCTAAGGCAATGAAGGAACAAATTGAAATTTTCATCTCTTTCGATACCCCGCTTGAGGATATTGAGACCTTACGCTCCCTTATGGAAATATTCGTACGAAATCCAGAGAATTCACGCGATTTTCAGCCAGAGGTGATTATGGAAACAACGAGCGTTAACTCTATGGATAAGCTCTCACTTAAAATTGAGATCCGCCATAAATCAAATTGGCATAATGAAAATGTTCGTGCGGCACGTCATAGTAAATTCATGTGTGCTCTTGTCACTGCTCTTCGACAGGTACCAATATATCGTCCAGGGGGTGATGGAGATCCATTAGGCGGCCCAAAAAATCCTGGATACACCGTAGCTGTTACAGATGAATGGGCAGCTAATGCTGTGAAGAAATCAAGTGAAGAAAAAAAGAGCAAACGTCTTATTCCTTTATCGACGGAACCAAAGAAAGATTTAGATGAACAGCTCCAACAAAAGTCTACACCCGAATCTCAGCTCTCTGATGAGATAAATGAAAATCAACCTAAAAATAAGAAGAATGACGATGTCCAGAAATCAGAAGAGAGTAACAAAATCACTGGCAAAAGTCTAGGTCATGAAGATAATAATCAAAGATTAGAAAATATTGAGTCCCTTAGACAAGGTCTACTAAAGCGTCAGTCAACTCGTGGTAGGCGAAGAGTAGGAGAAGTTATGCCATCTACATTGAAGCAAGTAAATGCTTCTTCGAACACTTTGGCTCCAATTCTAAGTTCTAAATTTGCAGCAAGAGAGAACCTCGATTTGGAAAAACAGGTTGATATATATCCTCAGGGTTCAAGGTAAGATTACCTGCTCTAAGCAACCAAGTCTCTAATTCCAACAAAATGGTATGCAAATCCATACCCTCAGCGTAAGCTATACAATCTTTATAATTCTACAATAAAACGATTTGACATTATTGTCAAGAGACCTGGAATATCAATATCACTGCCAAATTTGCGATATATAACTTATTTATGAAGTGCTTCACATCTGGATACTGGCTAAGGCCCTACCAATGCGTTTCTTACCATTTTATTTTCATGTAAAAAATTTTTATTTTACGAATTTCTTTTCTCTAAAAATTGTTGAATAATTGTCCTCTTGATATAAATGAGAGTTACTTAGAACAAATACAAAAATATAGCATGAGTTCCAGGAGAATGACAATAAAACTCTCTTGTTATGGACCAAGTTACAAGATTAGTTCACATCAAAACATATATGAGAATAGTTTCAGGCAAAGAGGACCTAAGATCTCGCGAGAGTAACATACCTTTTGATTCTGATTTCAAATTCTGGTCACTGATGTGAGAAGTTGTGCGAAACTGAAATAGCAACGTTGCTTGACCCAAAAAATATTTAAGCCAATCTACGTCCCTATCTTAAATATTTGTAATTTCTGTGTAAAGTAGTCTATAATTTATTATCTATTTCAAAATATTGTCACTTTAATCATTGGCTTGATTGATACATTAATTAAATTTATATTGTTCCCTTATACACTTGCTTTGCAAAATTTATTCAGAAAACTGTAAAGATTTTGCTCAACAATGCTCGCGTGACTCTAGTCCGAATTGGCACGATTTTCTTTATCCACCATGCTTTCACTGCTCTATTGAAAATATGGTGGATAAAGAGGTTGACTTCGAGATGAAGTAATCCCCTCAAACACACAAGAAGTTGCATGTGAAGAAAATTGCCAATTTAACGCAAATAAATCTACCTCTGTATTTGATATGACAGGAACTACCAAAGAGTTAATTGAGATAGAAACGGGTAACATTATGGATATAGACACGCATTCTCAAATACCCCAGGACCAAGCTATTAATGATCATCTAGTTTATCAACTATCAGCTGAAAAGTTTACGCAAAGTGAGAAATTTTCTGTTTCTGAATCCTCTGATGAGGGGAAATAAAAAGATAATTCTGAAGAAGTCACCCCAGAAAGAGATCCCTTATTGTTATTATCTCTCTAAAAATCTTCTTTATGATTAGATGTAAAAGAAGTTTTATTATTACAATTTTAAGTATAAACAGTAAGTAGTATTTCTATAAAAGGAATGTTCATATGTTTGGAAAATACAGGAAGTGTACAAAAAATATCCATACGTAATGAATTTCAAATGCTTCAAACACATTTAACTTCATTAAGAACATTTAAAGTGTTGTTTTCATTAAGCTTCATAAATCTGATTTTAGGAATGTGGACGAAAATAAAAATACTATTTGATTGTTACTGCAAACGTAGTAAATTCTAATATTACGCACAAATATTCCACTATACAACACACTTTACATAAAATTTGTTGTCATGATTGTTTTCTCCAATTTTCAAAAAATAGTAAAAATTCTTTTGATAAAGAAATAAGATATTTCTGATTTCAGCAAAAAAATAATTTATGACAAAGATCTGTCTTAAATAATAGTGGAATTAAAATCTTCAGGTAGTTAGTTCTTTTCACACCTTAAAGTTAATAAGACATTCAGTTAATCTTTATTCTAACGAGATTGAGATTTACAACTTTCATAGTAATATTGAACATTAAGTCAGGATTTGCCTTCATTTACTTACTGTTTGAAGATAGCTTCATAGATACATCTATCAAGTAAAATTATTCACCAAAAGGTATCATAATTACATTCACAATTGTCATCAATTTCTAGCTCTGATACACGTATATCTATCACAGCGATAATTAATTTGTACAGAAGTTTTTATGTAGAAAAATAATAGATTTAAGAGAATTCGAGAATTCGACCAAGTATTTTTAGAGTGATTTCTAATTTCAGTATTTTACCATTAAAAAACCTATATATCTTCTTGACTTGCTTTTATCAGCATGGTTGATAGTGTTAGGATCCTACCATGCTCCATACCCCCTGCCCCTGTTACTACCCCTGTCTAATGTAAACATCCAAAATTCAACAAATGGACTTTTCCAAAAAACCAAATATTACGTTCTGATTTCTCATTAACATAACATTCTTATTTTCAATCAGTAATCAATCTTTTAAGATATAGAAGAAAATTTTATTAATCGTTTAATTTCCAGTGATTAGGCTTCAAGATGATGAAATTTAGTTGTAGGAATAACAAGTATGGTTATTATTAAGGGTATTAGTAAGTGATGTGGTAGTGAGTGGGTAGTTAGTGGTAGTAGTTAACGGTTAGCGTAAAATTAGTGATTAGTGATCAAAAATGGCGAGTTAGCAGAGTTTTTTAGTGTCCAGCAATTGACCGGATGACATTTCGAAAAGTCTGCTCTGATTGTTAATTATTTTTGTTCAGTTTTATTGTTCAGCAATTTGTATTTCTAATTAATTACATCAAGTGAAGTTCAACAGTGTAATTTTGTAGTGCTTAAAAAATGTAATGATTAATAAATAAATATAGAGGCAAAATCTCCTCTCTATGCATTTACCCCAAAAATTGTTGCGGGTGGTCCGTGCGACCCCATCAAAATATCGTTTTTTTCCGACTTTCAGCGCCAAGAACGAACGCAATATAAGTCGGATCAGTCTCAGGATAAAATTTTTGATGTCGCATTGGAGTTAAATTGTATATATGCATTTTTCAGCGATTTTAAAGGAGGTCGCCCGTCGGGTCGCGGTCGCTGATTGGCTGAATTTGAATGACTAAGGAAAAGTGGATACCAGGCAAGCAAGTGTT
>PEDP01001584.1:0-10110 GCA_002918395.1 Erysiphe pulchra
ACCCTTTTCGGTTCAATAAAATTTAAAATGAAATATGGGATTGGATGGCTGAACGTCTGATGACATTTCTACTGCGCACTGTTCCTATTAAAAATCTCTACGGTTGGTGTGATTGTATATAGTATAAAATTTAAGGAGAATAATAATTATATAACTTATAGTAGTTAATAATTTGTCATGATCAGGCTTCTGTGGTCCAATGGTTAGGATTCCACCCTTCCAAGGTGGAGGTTCGTGTTCGATTCACGGCAGTAGCAGTTACCAACGCCTTACTTCATAAAACCGGTACACTGTTTATGTTTTTGGAACAAAGTTTTTTTGTTGAATCTAATCTAAGTGCTATTTATTTTTGCTAACACAACTTTCGGACCATCGCTACTCCAATTGTCCTCTCACACCTTTTTATATAAGTAACCACAAGATTTTGTCTTGTTCCATTCGAAAGATAAATTCCCGGATAATAAACTCTAGTCATTTTTACGTCTTTGGGAACTATAACCGAACTCGAACATATTTACAATATTTTTTTTCTTTATAAATGTGAAGACACGCAAGTCAAAAATATATTACAGATATAGCAAAGAAACCTAATAGACATTTAAGAATTATAGTGGAACAAGAAGTAAATAGAAGATAATTAGCGTTATAAGGTCGGGCGGGTCTTTCTACTGCAAGGAATGGGCTCTACAAGTTATCACCTAGGTACACTTCAGGTGTAGAGCATAGCTTTTTAAATTATTTAGTTGTCCTTTAATTACACACGGCAATTAAAGGCTTAGATTTTGAAAGTAAAAGCTAAGAGAGTGAATAAATCAAAAAAAAATTGTAAATTTGAAAAGCAGTCAGACCAAATCTTGCTAAGAAGCATAAACTCGATTTTACAGTACCTTATTTCAGTTTTTTTTTTCACTTCTTTTTTTTTCTCTTTCGAGAAGTTGAGGAAAATAAGTAAGGGATAAGAATAGTTGTCAGATCAGATTTGGAGAACAATGGATTAAAAAATTTTGACGATAATTTTTCACAATTTCAGAGGCGTATTTAATTATAGTTTGTCGATATTTCCTACCCTTTCGGGATAAGAAATGACAAAACGAGGGAAAGAAATGTGCTACATCTATGTTGTGTGGTATATGTTGTAATAGTAAGTTGCCATTTATAATAACTATACTACTTTTTATTATCAGTTTCATCGTTGGGGTTCTGGTTATTGTCTCTTTGACCTTGTGAGAAAACATAGGGAGAAATCCCAAGAACATATTTAAATAGAGGCTAAGATAAAGTAAGTTGTTAGTCTAAATAGCCACTATACATATAACAACTCACAATCTAATTGATCATATTTCATTCATTGAACTATCATACTATTTTATGGTACGACAATATTAAATCTTTAAATCTGTGTTCGAAGCTTTTTTATACTCATTTTTTAATTTTAATTTTAGTCGCCATAGATAGCTAACTTACTTAGCTAATCTCAGAAGATCAGAAACAGAATTTCAAGATCCTATCTCAATGCAGAGATTTAGAGTTGACTTCACCATTTATGTCGTGAGAGTCAATGCTGTAAAAATTTTCAAGTATTGCAGCTATATGTGGTGGAAAGTAACAGATTATGTCAATACTGATATTTTTTGAGGAATATAAGATCCCATGCTTTTTTGAGTAAGCTAGTAATTATGTCTAACGAGACTTGAAAGGGTACTTCAACTGAGCCTAGTAGTGATTGGGTTTCAGACGTATGTCCAAAATATCAAAGAGTTTAAATTTGTAGGCGGAGGAATGATAGTTATTCTTAGACAATTAAACCTACTACATCATAGGTTTATATTTTAGTCTCGCATAATTTTTGACTCAATTGAAGTAATTGTGATAGTGAACTTTGTGGCTGAAAATGTTATTTTCAGGGTGCCAGCCTAGCTTTCATTTATTTGAATAAATCTGTAAGACTTTCTCTGTGAATTTCCTACCTTTATCGAATAAATTATCTTATTAACTGGTTTCAAAGGTTAAAAATTATGTTAAAATAATTAGGTGAGGTATTTCCCCACAGAAAAAGCGATTCCTTCGTGAGAGTTTGTGAAATGTTTCTCAATCTGGCGAATCTTTAATTCGTAAACTTTCCTCAATCTTCTCAAGCAACTTGGATGTGCCTATTCGACGCTCAGAAAAAGCACGAGCTCGGATTTGATTGACTAGGGCGCGTCCATCTATAATTGTATTGAGAAATGCATTCTTTTGAGGGTCAGGTTTTTTTTGGGACCTCAAATCAAATAAAATTCTTCTTTTTGCATTATCCAGCGTGAGCCGAAACCGCTGATCAGGGAAAATTCGATTTTTTATCATTATTTGAAATATCTTCCAGAATCCTGGAGTATATCCAAGTTTGATATAAGTGCTTAGGAAAACTGTAAGAGTCTCAATATTATGATGTACCAAATGAAAACCAAGTCGTCTTGAAATTGAATCCCAGAAAGTTCCAACATCATAATATTTTCGTAGCCTTTCAAGAGTACTAATTGTTTGAGTAATAACCTGCATTGGGATTTGAAGCCCACGTCCTTCGAATGAGGAAATAAAATTTAGAGTTGATTGAACTATTTCATCAGAACTATTAGTATCTTTGCCCGCAAGTTGCTGTAGATGATGTACAAATAACAGGGCAATAGATTCAGCTGTTTGAGGCCCACTCAATCCTGAATTTTGTATTCTTTTCATACCATCACTAATATCTCCGTTAAAGTAGCGGTAGCTTGCCTCAACTGCGACATTGAGATGCTTAGACCCTACTCTAACATTTTTTGAACAGGCCCAATCATAAATCGCCAAAGCTTCCTGTGGATCATTCAAATTTAAAGCTACCACCATCTCCGAGAGAATATGATTCGGATTTTTTGGATTTTTTGGATCCAATTGGTAAGGTTCAAAGATACGATTTAATTTTTCGCAGGTATTATTTTTCCATATAGCAGAAGCTCGTCTTTTTGAGGAGATGAGTCGCCGAAGGATTAAGAATGTATTGACATCAACTACTGGATAATCAGTTTTTAGTTTTAAGATTATCTCTACTAATAGAAAAACATTATCGATAGAATATTTCCAGCTATCATAAGATTGCTTGAGGATCATATTGATAAAAGAAGAGTCAATTGAACTTCCTTTGTTAGTCACATAATGGAGTAAACGGGCAAGAGCTTCGAAATTTCTCTCTTTCGCGTATAACTCAGCTATCTTATTTATGGAATTCGTGTTGAGACTTATTCCAGATTTAAATGCAATCTCAATAAAATTTTCAGTTTTAGTCATGTTGTTTTTACTAGAATAAATTTTAAGAATCTTTGGAAACAATTTGCTGTATTGATCCGCAATATCTGATCGATCTATCTTTCTTAGATCGTTCTCGACGCCTTCAAAGTCTCCTTCTTGCGCCTTCAGAAGGGTAGACTGAACGAGAATGGACCTTAATTTTAGACAATTTTTATTTTGAGATTTATTGTAGTATGACCATGCTGATAACGTGTCATCAGCTTCAAGACAAATTTTTATGATACTCTCATAAAATAAACATGGATGTCTAACATGTTGAATATAATTTTGAACTCGATCAAATAACGCCATGGTCTTGTCAAGATCTTGATATGTTTCCCAATTTCTCCGTAGTAAGTCGAGGCAAGGTTTAGCGGGAGGAGAATAGCCAGCTTTTTTAGCTAGATATGCAGCTGTAGCAATAACTTGTTCAGTTTCAGCAAACATCCGATTGACTAGCAAATGATTTACAATCACATTCACAACTTTGTTATGATGATTCTCCGAGAAAGAAACCTGATCAAAATACTTGATGTAATATTCAAATATATCTGATTGATATACTTGTGTATGCGAAGTAGCTATGATAAAATAACTAAGAGACTCAATTGGGAACTTGTAAAAACAACTCCTCATTTTGTCAAATATTTCTCGAACATAATGATACTTTCCGTATTTAAACGCTGTCTCACATATTTTGTGGCCTAAAGCTAAGGATTGAGATGACCGTGATTCTGTATACGTATCCAGTGTAGCAAGATATAAAGAAATTATTTCTTCTAAATTCTTAGAACTTACTCCATTCATAAGTTGCTCTATGATCTTCTCTAATTGAAAAGCTATAAAGATTTTTTCATCAATACTGCGTTTCATAACTGAATAAAATATTTTTCTTGAAAAATCAATCCTACCTTCCCTCATACAGGCTCTAAAGAGAGTAAGCGCAAGATTTAGAGCCCTGCGATTATTACACACGTCGAGAGATCCTTCAGTAAACCCAATGAAGTCTTTAAATGTGTCAACAAAGAGCTTAGCTGCAGTCTCAACCTGGGATGGGGATTGATCAATAAGTGATTTAATACGTTGTTCGAGATCTGTTAAACATGTCACGTTTTCTTTCATCTGAATTCTAGGACCGGCAGACAATTCTTCGGGTTGCTTCATCTTTCTTAATTGAAACTGGCCACAAGGTTCTCGGTGAGAGGATGTGTATACATCTTTGTATGATTCGAGGTGAGATAAACTATAATCCGCTGTACTTTCTTTACTAGTTGTGGTTGATTGATCTTTGGTAGGTTTTACAATATCGGATAGAAGACCGGTTTGCAATTTTTCTTCTACGATGTCATTTTCGAATCTAAGTGTTTTCTCTTCAAACGCTCGAATTACACTCGCACCTTTTGTACTATATCTTTTCGATGATTTGAGTATCTCAATATTTCTGCGAGTTCTGTGAGCAGTTTGAATGAGGCGTTGACGGTCGTCCAATATGATACCGAAGATGAATGCCATTGTACAGGATGTTCCAAGCGCAAGATCCCTAAGGACTCGCAATGCGTTGTCTGAAGGAACTGGCATGAGTTAGTTACATTTTATTTGGAACTATGTGGAAGAAAAGATCAAAATTAGTTAAAATAAAAATAACAGATAATTGGCACGTATGTACAATTTACATCTTATTTTAATATCATCATCATCATCATCCCTACATATATTGTATCGGAAGCTATTTGGTTAACTTTCGGGCCGTAGATATTAGCCGAGTTCTGTCGCCATCGAGTTCCGTAAGAGATACGGGCACCGGGTCGGTACAATTTCACATATTACCCGTTTAACGGCCAACACCTAATATTGTTCTACGACGTGTCCATCAGTTAGTTAATTGACCGATCTGGCTTTCCATAAAATTGTATAAATCCACCTATCCCCCTCAACCAGAAAACCTTAATTGGCAGAGAACACCGTAACTGAACGAAAATAATCAAAGATTCATTTAATTCTCATCATAGTTTCGAAAAAACAGAGTTTTCTAATCTTTAACTTCTGTTAGGGACGTTTAAAAATCTCGCTTAATTCCTCTACAGTCTTTCTTACACAGTTTTTTAAGGAGATGTTTGAACGTCCCCAATATCTCAATTTACTAAACAAGACTTTTGTTTTGGCCCTTTATAACGTTGAAAAAAGAAATTCATTACGAAAGGCTTATTTTGAGTGGGGTACCCCTCTTACAATTCCTCTCGATCGTAATAATAAAGGAGAGTGTGACTCTGAAGCAGTAGGTAGATCAAGTATGAAAAATGTAGAAGGGAGAGAACGATGGTTCATCTCAATTATATAAAAAAGGTAATTTCATCAACCCCGTAGCTTTTATATATATGTCTGCATAAAAGTATCTAAAAGAGGATCTCATTTGATTAATGAGATAGACAATCACATGCTAACTGATAGGACCTTAAATGCATTGGTATTAATTATTTTTTACTCCTAACCCAGAAAAATCTATAATTTTCCCGTGATTAACGCCACCCATTGCCCATAGGTAAGAGAACAAAAAAGTATATTTTTCACTTATGATATCTAGGTGTGTGATCATGTTATGAAAGTTTCATGGTCCAGTTGAGAAGTTAATAGCTCTAACTGTTGTATAATTCTTTGATATAGAAACAGCATACATCCACTTTGAACTCCGGTCCATACAAGTCTCGGGCCAGCTCCACGGAATAGCCCTGGTAGACCCTCCGATTTGTAAATCATCCGAAGGCCAGCGATCATAGAAGAGGTATTAAGATTTACTGACGATTTCTCTGACGGGCAAGAAAGTGATGCGGAAGCAGACCGGAGGCTTTGCTTAGGAGAAATATTTAAACCTGACAACTTCTCAACTTTATTCGGTTGAGATACAAAGTTTTTAAGATTTCCTGCATGAGAACTAATTTGAGTTTGCATTCTGGTTTTGATGACATCTAAAGGACAAGTAATGATACCTGCAAGTCCTCCAGAAATAGCCCCAGTCATAAGCTCTAAAGTTAGTCCAATTTCACGACTTTGCTTTGTTTTTCTTGCCCATAATATTCCTTGCTCATAGAAATAAAACTGTAAAGCAGAAAATGGAAGGTCTCGACAGATGGTGGCTTTGTAACCATAAAATAAGGCGGATACACCTTCTTGGCGGATTATGCTCCGAGCAGCATCTAAAGTAGATTTATAATTGTAGCCAGAATAAAAGAAGGGATTGTTGTATCGTCCTTGGAGTTGTAATCTTGTCTTCAGAACTTCTGATGGGACATATATGAAGGAAGCAGCAAAATCAGCAATAAAGCCTATTGAAACTTAGAAATTGATCATCAGCATGACATTAAATTTCACATACCACTCACCAGATATGCTATTTGCGGTGAAATTTGATGGTCTATCATATTCCTCTTACTGTACTCGTACGTTCCAAAAAAGATTACCGTGCCAGGAAAAGAGCCTAGGAGCGCAGGAAGCCAGCCTCCATAGAGTCCTCGCCTAATACCTTCTTGTCTTAATATCAAGTTGAAAGACGATGACATAGATGAGTATTTTGGTGGGAAATGTGGGTCACCCTGTTGGCGCGTTTTCACAGTGTCAAGAGAATGCATCAGCAGGTCTCCAGTTGTACCGCCAAGTCCCCCTGCGATCATAGACTCGTAATTCTTAGTAAATTATTAAAACAGTAGATTAATACCTTACGTGTAAATAAGGTGGTCTACTCATCTCCTCGAGCGTTTGGGGTGCCATTGAATTCGTCTTAATGGACTCCAATTCAGTTTTAACTCCATTATCTACGACAAAAAAAGCGCCTTGATCTAGATTTGTACTTTTCGATCCGGATAATAACCAATCAGTAAGTTTTGAGCCCAAGAACATTTCCTGACAAGGGACTGTTGTTCTGAGATAGACGTGGAAAATCCTTACAATCGAACATACAGATTTTGAAAATTTTAGGTCATGTGACCGAGGACATTTCTACATATCCCATATTCTATAGCGTTGGCTCAGTAAATTTTGTTACTAGGGACTAATTAAATCTCACATTCAAAAAGTCTTCTCGTTATTCCAACTCTCGATGCAATAGTCCTTCCAATAGTGTAAGTTTTACATCTTTCTTTTTTATGATGGAGGAATCTGTAGTTGCTACTCACTCATCTTGTGCGAAATAGAGCTGTTCAACGTAATATACGTTCTTGATTGCCTTCTGTGGAAAGAAATAAGGCAATGATACATTTTAGGGACCCTATGCCGAAGCAGTAAATGAGATATGCCTCGAGCTTAAGACTTCAATACTGTCAAACAAAAACTCTTCTGGTGGCCCTCCCGCGAAATCCAAAATAGGTTAAGCGTAAAATAGCATAAGTTAAGCAAGATAGTTATGCTACTCGATTTAATACATAATTTATTGGAACTACCCAGTTGCATACTTTCGTAGATAGGAATAGAGCCTATTAGTTATCAAATTATGAGAAAAACTATTCAGTATTAAGAGTAAATGCTTCGGTAGCATGAACCTATTTCGTTTTTTAGAATTATGTATATTCATGCCCAGATTAATGCAGCGAACTTATAGGCTATCGCATGCTGAGACATTCTACTTATTTTACATAGGCGCTACTTTCAGGCGTAGGAGATATCTGAAGCTAAATTGGCAGGAAGCAGATACTTCATACATAAATGTTTATAGATAGAGGTATTACTAATTGTCAAAAGGTGTTACAAGCTTAGGATTGACATTTTCAATCGGATTTTGCTTTCTTGCTGGTGAAAACATAAATTATTTTGTATGTGCTTTTAAATACTTCAAAGAGCTTAGCACTAATACTGCAGTTATAGTGATGGATAGAGATCAGGCACAAATGAATGCATGTAATGATGTATTTCCTGATGCCCCTACACTCTTATGTATTTGGCATGTGAATCAGTGTGTTCTTGCGAAATGCAAGAATATAGTCGGACTTGAGGATTGGCCATCGTTTGAAGTAGAATGGCGTACTATTATCAAATCTTACTCCAAAGAGCTATTTGAGACTTTTTGACAGGTATTTGAAAATAGATATTCGAATGCGAAGACATAGAAATGTGTCGAGTATTTGCGAAAGGAATTGCTAAAAGAGGGCTTGAAGGAGCGCCTCGTTGAAGCCAGTACGAACCAGTATCGGCTTTTTGGGACTCGAGTGACTTCTAGAACTGAAGCTGCTCATGCTTACATAAAGCGTTATCTTGGTGGAAAGAAAAGCAAGGGGACCTCTTTGCATCCTGGTTACATATTGAAGCGGCAGTAATCAATCAAATAACTGCCGTAACAAATCGCACCTTATTCAACGAGATCGTACACAAGTAGATATAGACAAGCGGTTGTTTCAGTGCTGCTTAAGAGTTGTCACATAGCACGCATTTCGGCTTGTGCAAAAAACATTTGGACTCAACTGAACTGCCACTACAGCCCTGTAAAGGCAACTTTACTCAGACTATGGGACTTCCATGTTCTCACATTTGCGAAATGCGAAGGACAAAAGGTAGTCTTGTTCCATCGAACTTCAACAATCACTGATGCTGGGACCGATTCTCTTCTATGCAACCACTTTCAGACCCATTATGGGCAGTTAGGCATCGTTCACACAATGTGAGTATAACTCCTACAGGCCGAATTCGTTCGAGGGGAGAGGAGCTTTCGAGGCAACTACCTAAATGATCAGCATATCAGGGATGAGGCCACATAAGAAGTAGTCGAAACTGTTCAATGAGGTCACGAGCGCAATCTTCGAACTAAATTATACTGTAGATAGGTAAACTTCCTTTCTTAGAAGCCAAATTTAATTTCTCACTGATAATGTATCAGGATTCATTTCTCTTTATTGCACTAAATCAATCTTTACGAGTAGAGAATTATTAACTTGGTGCATTTTTGACTAAAATCACTGTGCAAGTAAATAAAATTCGTTAAAAGAAAACAATATGGTGAGTCAGTACTAAGGGGCCTGATAATTTGCTGCTACTCTGGAAGTATTGGTATTCACACTTTACTGGTATACTTCCGATTTTTTTCTTACACATTGCAACGTGGAACCAGCTCTTGGAGCTATGGCTATGCCACTTACTAAACCTCTACACTTAGGTAATCTATCAATCTCCCATGTCATGTTCGGTCATCCTACGTCTTACTGAACGCCCCTAAATACCCTAGTCTTTTGCCTCGGAAGGCAATATTTCAGGCATTTGGATATCTCTGTTGAAAGGCGGTAGCGGAGCGGAAGGACTACGATTCATACTTAGCTCTATTTATTTACTAATTTATTCTATTTAAAGTCCTAGCAAGAGCCACGTTGTCCACTTTGGGTACAGAACCAGCTCAGCCGGTCGGGATCATGGCCTCAGGCATGCCCTACTCGTTCACGCCCGTTATTTATTTACATAAAATGTAAGAAACACAAAAAAATAAAATTAAAATCAAAAAACAAAAGAAAGAAAGGAAAGAAATAAAAGAAAGACATAAATTTTAGGATTAGTCCGGCATTTCTCACACCAAGCTCTAACCCGCCATTTCTAGTGATGGCAATCTAATGTTCACTCTCCTCGCGTCCAGCAGAAGATGAGTTAGTTGTATCGTCGTCAAAGCAACCTGTTGTTTTTGCAAAGTCTCTGAATTTCTTCAAGCAATCGTGTCCAAGCAGTTGCCTTCTAAAATTATCGATGGTCATGCCATTCCGGAGTTTACGCGTTTGATTTGCGTGTCTCCTGCAAAGTATGAAGTGGGTAGGAGTAGTCTCCTGTCCACAGACACATTCAAGA
>PEDP01001585.1:0-10107 GCA_002918395.1 Erysiphe pulchra
TCTCATCCGACTCAGTTGTCTCAACATTAGTAAATAGGACTCAGCACACAGGATTGATTACCTCAACCTTGTCACATTGCACAACTCCTACGTTGCTAAACACAACAAGTGTCTCTTGTTTTTGACCTCAACTAAAAGAGGACTGATTCCTTAAAATTCCAGATCTCAGAACAATTGTAATCTTTCTTGAGTATTCTGAATAAATATAACTTGTTCGTCAAGTTTTCCCGTATTAAAATTGAAGTTGCCTTGAGACATCGAAAACGATTACTGTATTTACACAGTCATACAAAAAGCTCTAGCTAAGTAAACAAGCAAGGTTCTCACATGGGTAAAGAAATAGCGTAAGAGCTAGACCAAAAGAAGGCTTAGCGTTCAGCATGGGTACCCTGACGATACGACATTTAAAAAAAAAGCATACGACATTTATGAATTCCCCTTATTACTAGGTAACTATGACGACGGCGGGTTATTTACTGATAATCATACGACGAAGACAATGACGATTACTTGATTTTGTGTATACAAGTAAATAAATCCTGTATTGTAGAGAATGATCTGTTTTATAATTCTTTTTACATACTTGAACTGTTACTTTAATCATTAGATAATTGCACAGGACAATTAAATAACTTCCTGATAAGATCTTCCTTTCTTCACCTTTAAATCTTATGTTTTTAGAAATCTATTGAGTTCGTTCCATCATGACCTAGATTAAGTCATCATATTATTCAAAGGTCTCTAATTTCGCTTGGGAAAGCCTTAGTAACTTATAATATCCCGCTTTTCGTGATTCTGACTTTTTGTTTATTGTTCTTGCATCTTGTGACGTTCGTCGACCATAAACATAACCTACAAAAAAATTTAATTAGACGAGGAAAATTTTATTTATCTTTAACACATTTTGTAAGGTTTTCGCTTGATGACTCATGATTATTAACTAAATTATTACGTAATATCTATCTCAAACCTTAATATTTTATATAAATAGTAGTTAAGCCGCCGTAGATAGATTCCTCACGCTTAGTTCTTTGTCAATAATCACCATATACTTTAGTCCCATATAACCTTAGTACCCTTAGAACCTTAGTCCCTTCGGCTACCTTGTACATTCCGACCTTTGGTACCTTCAATTCTTTTATATCTTCATCTTTCCAAATACACATAGCGTCCTTGTCAGCTTCCGCCTCGTGACACATTTAAATATTCGTCTACGAGGGGAAGTTTACCTTAGATTTGCGAATCTATAATTGGAATGCCACCTCTTAGTTGCTTACAGAAGCACGCTACTCGTTCATATTTACCTTTACAACACACATCTTATTATCATTCTTCATATTACTCTACTTCTGAACAAGAAGAACCTGTAACTGTTAAAGTGATTAACCTAAAAGAGAATACTTGAAAATTAGAAGATATCAGTTTTTGCAGAATTGGTAAATAGGATCAAATAGTTAAGTCAGGAGTGAGATAAAAGATATATAAAATATAAATATGTTTCAAATATTTCGGATTATTGTTGTTGTCGTTGTTGTTTTCCATGAATTGCTTTCTAATTTACACAAATTATAGTTTCCAGGTCAACACTAGCCCTAGCGAATAGTGTGTGGATACTCTAGTAAGTTATAAGCGAGGGCTTATTAATAGTACATATGTATAAATAAGCGATATTTACAAATAGGGGGTTTGCATAACAGGATCCCGCTTAAGGAGTACAGGAGATATTGATAATTCCTTTGCATTACAGAAGTTAATACAACTGATCTAGCTACTCACTATGAGATACTTAAAGGTAGAGTAGTTCTGTAGAAAAAGGATAAGTTAAATTTAGACTTAGAATTTTATTATATCCAATATATAATTGAAATCCTTAGACACCTTGTGACTATACAATTTTTATTTACTTACTTTTACAATTTGATATCTAAGAGTCTCAAGTGTTTGACAACTGGTCACTAGAACAACTAGAAGTGGTCGTGTAACACCCAAAGACTTTCTTTTATCAAGTCACCCCCTTGTTATGCTACCACTGATATGCTGATCGTAAATATGGATAGTTTTTTTTTGTTTTTTTTTTCTGAATAATTAATATGAAGATGGTCCATCGATATTTCCTCGATAACATCAGAACAATCCACGAGGCCAATAAGTTCACAAAATCTTTGATGTGACGCTCGAAGAAGAGGTTTTGTCAGTCCATCAGCTGACTGATCCTTGGTAGGTATCCAAACAAGTTTAACTGTCAACACCCAAGAAGCAACACAGCACCACCGACGGCTAGCTGTAGATATTGATGACTCGGGAGACACTATCATGGGTGGAATCAAATGATTAAAGTTAGAATTGTTTATATTTAACATGTATATATATATATTAGACAAAGGCTTAACTTCTCATGCTAAGTAAGTCAGAACTTTTTATCTTGTCTTCTACTCTTTATGTGGCTATTAGTTATTACACGTGACAGACTTAGCTCTAGTCTTGGTCTTCATGTGATATTTACAGTTACTGGGCATTTACAGTTACGTCATTCAACTGAATCAATGCAGCAAATGTAACCAACACAGAACGTCGTCGGGGTAAGTGGAAAACAAAAGCTCAAATCGAGAAATTAAGACAAAAAGGGCGATGTTTCCGATGTTAACGTCAAGGTTGTATGACGAGTAGGTGTCCGTTACTACCAGCGAAAAAGCCAAAAATTTGCGGGTTAACTCCATGGCGTTACCAGACATAGATCCCTCCGTGTATACAGTAAGTAGATGAAGAAAAAGTTGACTCGGAAAACTAGACGCTCCTGGACATAGTCGCGCCTGGGAGCTTAAAGTATGTAGTAATAAAAAAGTTGGTAGAACGCGGTTGTTTATTGTATATGTCAATATACGATTTCTAAAATTGGTTGAATTCTTGTTGTTCTTCCTATCTACATTTTCGTGGTCTATTTATTCTATCTATTTAAATACAGGGGTGCCTTACCCCCGCTCCTTATAAGTCGAGTTAACGCTAACCCTAATAATATACATCATTACAGTGAATTATATATCGACAAATAATGTTAACTTAAATACAAGTCCATTTCTTGTGAATGCACTATTAAACGATACTATGATCGTACAATCCTTAGTAGACAATGGATGCTTGTGTTGTGGTATTATTGATGATGTTATAGTAACTAAGTTAAATCTGCCGCACATTCCTATAACACCCCGCTCTCTAGAATCTGCAGAAAATTCGTCGGAAGATAGACCAATTATAAAAGAAATTACATTTGTATTGTTGGATCTTGATGGTCTTTTTACACCAAAATTATGGTTGTACATCGTTCCTAACAGTACACATCAACTAATTTTGGATAAAAAATGGCTTGAGGAGCAAGACGCCATCATCCATTCGAAAGAGCAGAGACTGGAACTTCGATAGAGTGGAGGTTCAGTTTACAGCGTTAAGCGATGGCGTCAAGAAATGAGACATGTAGCACGCCCAAGAAACACTTCAATTACCGCATTAACATCAATGATGGAAAAAGTTCCTATCTGTAAAGTATCGCTTGAGAATATAAATAAAGCGCTTCGTAATAAACCAAGCCTTTTAATACAGCAAGCATGTGACCGCCTACCAAACGAAGTGAAAGACTTCGCCCATCTATTTGCAGATGATAATAGAGCAAACGATCTACCACAATGTCGAGGTGCGCTCGACCATACTATAGTCTTACGTGAAGAGAACGGAAAGGTATTAACACCACCGTGGGGCCCGCTATGCAACATGTCACGGGAAGAATTGCTCGTCTTGAGAAAAACGTTGACTGACCTTCTTAGCAAAGGGTGGAAAAGACCGAGAGGCTCAGCTGCAGCTGCACCAGTTCTGTTTGCAAAAAAACCAAATGGTGGTCTTCGATTTTGCGTTGACTATCGTGGATTAAATGCAATTACCATTCCTGATCGCTATCCTCTACCGTTATTTAAAGAAATGCTTAGACAATTATCAAAAGCAAAGTGGTTCACAAAGCTTGATGTTAAATCGGCTTTCCACCGTTTACGGATAAAAGAAGGTGACGAATGGATGACTGCCTTTCGATGTCGTTTCGGTCTTTTCGAGTGGCTCGTGACTCCTTTCGATTTAATCAACGCTCCTGCTATATTTCAGAGATATATAAATGAGCAATTAAAGGAGCATCTGAATTTCAATGCTACAGCCTACATGGACGATATATTAATATATACAGATGGTAACAAAGATTACCATTGGAACACTGTGCGTAACATCTTGAGCAAACTCGAGAAGGCTGGACTATTTCTTGACATTGATAAATGTGATTTTCTATGCCAAAAAGTTAAATACCTGGGCTTTATAATAGAAGCAGGGAAAAGTATAGTTGCTGACCCAGCAAAAATTAAAGCTATTATGGAATGGGAGGCACCAAAAACTGTAAAAGGCGCTCGTTCATTCCTGGGCTTCGCTAACTTCTATCGATGTTTTGTCAATCAGTTTTCTGAGATTATAGCCCCACTAACTAAATTAACAAAGAAAGAGACATCGTGGCGCTGGGGGGAAGAAGAAAACACAGCGTTTGAAAATCTCAAGAAAAAATTTGCTTCAAAACCAATACTAGCCCAATGGGATCCAAATCGAGATACGGTATTAGAGGCAGATTGTTCAGGCTATGCACTGGGTGGATGTTTATCTTAAATAGATAATCAAGGCCAGCTTCGTCCATTTGCATACTATTCGAGGAGGTTATCCAGTGCAGAGGCTAACTACCCTATTCATGACAAAGAGATGCTCGCGATTATAGCCTGTCTCAAGGAGTGGCAAGCAGAGTTAAAGTCAACAGCAAAACCATTCATTATCCTTAGTAATCTAAATTATTTCGCATCTAAAAGACTTTTGAACGAGCGACAAATTCGATATAATGAGGTTTTGCAACAATTTAACTTTAAGCTTAAATGGCGTTCTGGAAATTCAAGTGAGCGTCCAGACGCATTATCTAGGCGTGAACAAGACAAACCAGCAGGACTTGATGATGAGCGGAACGCAGGAAGATTCATGCAATTGCTACCAAGTGTACCCTTAAATCCCGTTAACACAACGCAGATTGAAGAGAATAATGTAGATACTGCTGCGCTAGCAAAACTATTTGAAGACGAAGAAATGCAATCTTTATGGGCAACAGCAGTGGGAAAAGATAGAGACTGGATACGTGCTCGCGACGCCGTCCGGGCAGGTGAAAGAAGCTTTCCTCCTGATATTGCCCTGAATTTTAAAGTCAATATAGCTGAGTGTACAGTGGGGGCAGATGGTGTACTACGAGGTAGGGAAAACAAGGTATGGGTGCCGGACTACGAACCTTTGCGAACGAAAATTTTGCAACGCACACACGATAGTCATCTTACAGGACATCCGGGAAGAGATACTTTAGTAGGTATTATTCTGCGAAGATGGTTTTGGCCAAAAATGAGAGAATGTGTGCGGAGATTTGTCCGAAACTTTGATGTTTGTGGACGAACAACTGTATGGCGAGAAGCCAAAGCTGGGTTTCTCCGTTCGCTACCGATACCAGAACGTCTTGGAAGTGAACTTACAGTTGATTTCATAACTGATATGCCACCGTCAAATGGATGTACGAACATCATGGTTATTACAGACCGCCTATCAAAAGAAATCTTTGCGTTCGGAACAAAATCAATGACTTCAGAAGTATGTGACAAGGTTTCTATCGATAGATATTATCGTTATCATGGATTTCCACGATATCTGACAAGTGATCGAGGTAGTGATTGGTTAAGTAACTTTTGGAAAAATTTCTGTAAATTGACAGGCATAACACAACGACTGACAACAGCCTACCACCCTCAGTCCAATGCAAGTGAGCGGGCTAATCAAGAGATATTTAAGTACCTACGAGCCTTTTCATGTTATGCTCAAAATAATTGGATGGATCTATTGTCAATAGCACAATTAGCTCTCAATGCAGGACCAAATTCAGCCATTGGAAGTATGAGTCCATTTTTTCTACGACATGGCTACGAGTTAGATCCTTTAATGGAACCAACACAACAAGATATAACCCCTTCGCGACATCCAAGACAGCTTGCGGCCGCAAAGTATGTGAAGAGATTAAAGGATGCAACAGATTTTGCTCAAGCTGCAATAGCTTCTGCGCAACAACGTAACGAAGCTAATGGAAATATGTCTAGAAGACAACATGAGAGGTTCAAGGTCGGCGATAAAGTTTGGCTTAATTTACGCCATATTCAAACCCCTCAATTATCGAAAAAGTTAGCGTGGCAACACGCAAAATACGAAGTAACAGCCGTTCCGGATGCGTTAACTGTGGAACTGAACGTACCTGGAAATATACATAAGTGTTTCCACGTTGAATTAATAAAACGAGCTGGTACAGATCCATTCCCTAGCCAGAAACGCGATGATGCACGAAATCCACCCATAATTGACGATTTAGGAGAACCTGAGTATGAAATAGAATCAATTTTACGTGCAAGAACTATTCGTCGTGGACGCGGATCTTTTCGACAGGCATTAGTAAAATGGGTAAGTGAAGCAAACCCAACATGGGAACCAGTAGAAGCCATAAAGGATACCGAAGCCTTAGATAAATTTGAAACTTTGTATGGCCCTATTGATTCAAATAATGGACCTTCGGATGAAAGTGTTGGATCATTTGTTGGGCCAGCAGAGAAAAAGACCGTTCGCTGGCGTCGAGAGCGTAAGAAAAAAAAGAAGACCAATACTTTGTGAGCAATTGAGCACTATCTAGTCGAATTAAAGAGGAGGGGGCATGGTCATCGCAGGCATTATTAGCGTGGCCCATGCTAGCAAGGATTTCCCTAGTTACTTTCAAATTACGTCATTCCTTCCTCCTACTAGAGCACGGGTCCGTTTAGCAGTTCTGAAGCTACTGGAATATTCTGGATATCAACGGCGAGGTATTGAACTTTTTGTATGTTTCTTGAGTGTGTACGATGATGGAAAGCTATCAAACGATGGCGAATATTCTAGAGCTTATATAACAACTATATAACAAGTCATTAGATCTAGATTACATATATAGAGAGAATTATAAACTACCTTTTATTATTAGAATGCTCAAGCTTCAATACTCAAACTGTGACAATTGCAAAGTTTTTACAACATGGAATCAGGCTGCCAACATACTTAACTGATAACTCGGTTAACAAAAGTTTTATTACTCACAATTGATCAACTTATCGGGCGACCAATAATAAGTTTTTAAAAATCCACCATTGTGGTAAACTAGTGTCGGATTTAGTTGAGATACATGAAGAAAATGCACATTGCTCTATAGGAAATTTAATAGGGGAAGCAACAAAATATCTTTGGCACCCGGATTTAAACTCAGCAGCACAAGAAGCATTTAAAATGTGTCCTCGTTGTCAACTAATGACAAAACCTATAAATATACACGAACAAGATATGTTAAGACCAGTTCAAGCTTCTGCTCCATTCACAAGATGAGGAATGAACTACACTGGCCCTGTACGCCATAATAATCAATCTGCATACCTGTGTACTGCCATTGACCATACACCATCAGATAGCATGGTAATATTAGCATAATCAACAAATACTGCTCCTTTTCTTATACTAATCAGTCAAAATTTGGGCACTTTTCGGCAATAAACAGCTAGTAACTGATAATGGCCAAGTATTCTTAAGTAAAGAACTGTTATCTTTCTGTAAAGAAAGATCTATTGAGCAATGTATCGCTAAGCCATACCGTCCTCAAACAAACAACGGATAAACTGAAAGATCAAATGGCATTATAAAAACTACATATTATCCCATGTCTTCAAACAATCAATCACGTAGCATTCAATGGATCTTAGACTAAACACTTATAACCGAAGCTATACTTTTAGCTCTAGGAGTTACCCATGGAGAACCTCCTAGCCCTTACTTACGAGGTTTAATTCCTTAAAAAAGAAGCCGCCTTTGCTTCAGATCTTGTAAAGTTATATAATCCCAAAGTACAAAATGCGCGTTTGAATGTCGCTACGAGTAAAGCAGCAAGCAAGGAACGAAACTCGTTCATATTTACAGGAAAAGAGACCACAAAGGAGAACCCTTTTATGACGGTCCATTCATAGTTGCTGATATAGCACTCCTCAAAATGGATACATGTTACGTACTCCAGGAGGATTTCAACCTCCAGAATGAATACTATGGTCAACAACAGTTTCCAGCATATGTTCGTGACGGCCATCCTGTAAGATCCTTATGGTATGGTAATAAGTCTTTGCTCGAAAAAGAGAGACGCAAATTAACGGAAACGATAACACTCAGGGAAAAAAACAGTTATGGCTGACTTCAAGAAGGGGGGAATGGTGTGTATCTAAATCACGGTATATCCCAGTAGATCACGTTATTATCCATAACTAAGACATCTGTGCGTTTCCTTATGTAATCCTTAGTATCGTTTTACACTATAAGTAGCTTCAAGACACAATGTGGAATAGACAACTTATCTGAGACTTAGATAACTTAGTAGGCATTCTGTAATAATAATTATAGTCATGCTTCGAGTCCCAGGTATATCGTAAGTCGGAAGTTACAGTATCATGGGATGTTAGATGTTAGTGAGCAGTGTAAAAGCAGGGATTATGAAGGTCACGTTAGACCTAATATTGGATGATCATTACTCAATTAGTGTTTGACCAGGGATTTTTATACGTTGATTTTTCACTTGCGGATCTAGATCAAGCTTGAAATATATCTTCATAGAACAAACAATTATACAACAAAAACTAATCAAATTCTATTAAATATCTAACAATTAATCTTCTGCTAGCCTAACATCCTCTTCTCTAACGGCTAGATGCCTGTCATGCATGCTTTCAATGAGTTTTCTGAGCTCTTGAACACCCACAGAATCATAGCCGGATGACGCTCATTTATCTTCAATTTTCAAATTCGGACTAGACCACCCTTTCATTCCCGTCCAAGTAATGAAAGGGCCCAGATGCTAGCTAGCTCTAGCTAGCTCTAGGTAGCTCATCTTATACAATTATCAGGAGGTAACTTCAAAAAGTTCTCATCTTTATCAATGTCATCTGAGAGAGCTAGGGCTCCCGCAGACCTCGAGCTTGTTTGGAAGTCATTTTTTCGCGACGAGATGGATAACCCAATCTGTCTTGAAAAATTTCTAGTCGAGTTGCGATATTTTTTTTTTAATTCAGATTAGCTCGCTGATGTATTTTAATCAAAATAAATAAATAAATTAGTATTCATCGTTTGATAATTATCTGGAGATACCGTCTGCCTGAGAACACATGTCTCTATTCCAATTTTCAGATCGGGTCTTTGAAGGCGGCGACTGATAAAAGAATTGTGTAAGGACGAATCATGACAATAAAATGATAGGTTAAGGATAATTATGACGTTCGTGATGAAGATTGCGAGGTTCTTATTGTGGTTGTGTGTCGAGAAATTATTTCCAGGAGATATGCTTGCTAGAGAGGGGAAGAGATGAATGTTATGTTGAGGACTGCTGGATATTCCAGGCCAATATTTTATGTTTATCCCCTGACTAGTAAAAAGACTAGTAGGGATATAATCCCTGAAGTGAGAATTTACCCCACTGTTCACAATCTACCCATGTACTTACTTACTACTGTAGTAAAGAACTCTTTTTTTTATTTTTCCTTTTTTAACGTCCTGATGGAGAAGTCTGAGACTAACTATCAAAGGACTAGTGTTGCCAAAAAGCCACAGGAAAAGGGTATGACGTAGTAATTTTTTTTTATCGCTTAACTTTCGCCTATTTATTTATTACAGCACGTAATTTTTTTGACACCAAAAGTATTCAAAAAAAGTATTCAAGATTTTCGCGACTTAATCTATGGGAATCACTAAATTCTTACCCCCTTTCCTTATTTTCTTACGTCCCTGCCCTGCTCCATTGAATGCCCATGCCCTGTCAGTACTAGGATCTATAGCAAGCTAGAGTTTGTAAACTCCAATCAGCACTGGAAAATTTATCACCGAAAGAAACCAGGGCTACAAAATCCATAAAATTACTCTATCTAATTGGTCAAGCCACGCCAGATTTTAGTTCTGGCTGATTAATTC
>PEDP01001586.1:0-10087 GCA_002918395.1 Erysiphe pulchra
TGTCTCGTCCGTCTGCAACTGGGACCATAACCCCCCCCACATCATTTCATTGTGGGCTAATTGATAAGGTATTACATATGGCCCTTAGAGCAGCACTACCAGTGTGGAGAACCACTCCAAATGTAGTATTACATAGAGAAGGAGGTATCCCCCCAGCCCGTATTTTATTAGAAGGATACCGTTTACGTTTTGCTGCTCGTTTAAACACTCTTGACGATCGCCATCCACTACGACTGAGAGCGGGTGTGTGTCCTAATGTGGGCACACTTAAATATAAATCAAAGCCAAGATTATCTAAAAGACCTGAAAAACAAATGTCTCGTCTACAACGTGCTTTTCGACAACTACCACAAGGGGAAGTTGCAGAGCCACTTCCAGCACCTACTTATACCTCTAATCTTGGGACAAAATCAGTCGGGATACTGAAACATCAAAATCTAATGAGGATGATCACCTCAGAAGATGTTTGTGCATACTCCGATGGGTCATCAGAGGGCCCCGGTCGTTCATCCTGGGGGTACGCACTTCAACGTGGAGGGACTACCTTTCAAAAAGGACATGGCATATTACACGAGGGAGAAGTGTATGATGCAGAGATATTTGGCGCTACAATAGCACTCCGAGCTGCGTTGAACATAAGACAAAATAGTGAGAAGATATTCGTTCTTCTTGATAACCAAGCAGCAGTGATGGCCCTACAAACGGGGAAATCACTATCTAGTATCCAGTTAACAAAACTCTTTCATAATTTAGCGACATCAGTAAATGCTGAGTTTAGATGGGTGCCAGGTCACTCAAAAATTAGAGGAAATGAAGTAGCAGATGCGGAAGTTCGTGCTGCTTTACAAGAATTATCTGATAGAAACACCCAGCCCGGTTAAATTACCTTGGCCTATCTACGTCGTCTGATGCAGCAGCGTCGTCAAGAGCTGGTGGAAAAATGGTGGTGGTCCGACGTTTGCCCAGTTCGATATCAAGATCTGGATTTAAAAATGCGTCGCAAAAAGCCACCCGAGTTAGCTTTACCTCGGCGGCTTCTGCACAAATTGCTAGCTGATAGAACAGGACGTGGTGAATTTGCGGCGTATCATCGTTGATTAAAACATATAGACGCAAATCTTGAGTGCGTTTATGGGCAAGAAACTACTCCTACCCACTTCATACATTGTAGGAGACACGCTAATCAAATGCGAAAACTCCGGAATGGCTTGACCATAGATGATTCTAGGAGCAACTGACTGGGCATGATTGCTTGAAGAAATTTAAAGATTTTGCAAAAATTACAGATTGCTTTGACGACTTGACGACTGACTCACCCTCTGCTGGACGCGAGGAGAGTATATAATAGATTGCCATCACTTGAAATGGCGGGTTAGATCTTGGTGTGAGAAGTGTTGGGCTACTCTTAAGATTCCTTTTTTTTTGTATTTCTTTCTTTTTTCCTTAAATTACTTTACATTATATGCGAATAGCGGACATGAACGAGTAGGGCATGCCTGAGGCGATGATCCCGGCCGTCCTGTACCCAAAGAGGACATTATGACCTTAAATAGAATAAAAAATCTAAATAAATTAAACTGGTCATTTGCGACAGCGAAACAAGAAATTTTTGTAATTTTTTTTCAACTTTTTTGCACTTTTTTTTACAATGTAATTTTAGTACTCCGTAAACATTCGATTGAAACTAATTAAAAAATCCGAGATATCGAAGTAGAAATATGAAAGTGGACAGAATGAGCAGTTTTTTCTATTCAAATCTATGTTCACAGGAATTAGAATCAGTCTGACTGTAGATTGGAAGTTTAATAAATCGCCTCGAATCTAATTTCACTTTCTCAAGATAGTAGATTGACAAAGTAACTGTAATGATTATAGTGCCGATATATTGACCTTGAATAATTGAAATTAGATTAGAGGCGACTAGGAGAGAGAAGAGATTCTGTGTTTGATAGAGTAAATATGTAGTTTTCGCTAATGGAGAAAAGTGGATTGTTGATAGTTAATCATTGAGCTCAATGTTGCATAAATTATAGCTCGATAGTATGAATTAAGCGAGTTCAATAAATTAGGGCATATGAATGAACACCAGCTATTAGCTATTAGCTGAAAGCTTCTCAATCGGGATACAATCACTTCAAAACTTAAGTATACTAATTACGATTAGCTTATATGGAACGGTTAAGCTAAGAAAAATGGTGAGATGAGAAAATTATTAGATCTTCGTAATTAAAATAATGAGTGATTAGAAAATGAGAATAAGACCGTAGTAGCTATTGTTGCACCAATTATTGCACTTTTTATAGCAATTATCATAATCTCTTGTTTTCGTATTTCGATAATCTTATCACTAAAAAGATCTAAGAGATCTGCCGCGTATAGGGCTAAGGTTTTAGATCCAGTTAGACTCGATATTCTCATAGGAAAAGAAATTTCTGCTGTATCTATTATTAAAGCTTTTTCCGGAGTCTCGATAAATATCTCTGGTTTTTCAGTTGTCATAGTTAAGTCAGACGAATTATCTTGATTTACTAGCCTCAAATCCAGCTCATCAGCGTCAGTTGATGAAATATTTAACGATGCAAGATCATGACCATTTTCTTTTGGAATTTTAGAATTCTTTTCCATTTCTAATGCCTCAAGCACTTTTCCTTCAAATCCTTGGATTAATCTTTTTCTTCTCCATGGCTCAAAGCCGAACTGAAAAACAAAAAATAAAAGGACATTAACTCCCATTAATCCCCAAGTTCCCCATGTACTCATTCTTCTTATTTTATCGCTCCAAATTTGCTCCTCATGATATCTGCTAAGTATAGTATTCCTTAGCTGACTAGAGGCACTTTCTACCTCTCGTTCGGTGTCCGCAAGTCGCGTTGCAGCCTCCTGAACGGCTTGCTCATTACTATGATCCATTCTATAAAGTGAAGTAAATCTTTCTAGGTCACTTGGTGACCAAGAATCTTTCCTAGCTAAGAGTGTTGTTACTTCTCGCTGTGAAGAGGCGCGATCGGCGACTGTTGTCTTGTATGTTAAGCGTGCTGCTCTTACTGCATCTTGTGCGTCCTGAAGATTTCCTTCTAAAACAGTAATTTGATTTTTAAGAGCTTCAATTCCTGAATAGCCAGTAATATCATTGATACGCTGTGAGGCTGTGAATATGTTGCCTTGGAGCCGATCCATTAAGTGAGAAAACTTCTTAGTGACCGCGAGGCGACGGCCTGCTTCCTCTGAGGGAAGATCTGATTCTGGCTCATGGTGAATTGATGCATCGCTTTTCTGTGATCCACATGGTGTTGCATCTGGTTCTCGATTTTGTTTACTGCCGTTGACGAATTGTCGCACATTAATACGTTGTCGATATTGGGGATAAGTCGCCACTATAAATAAACATCTGTAGGAGTCTAGGTATGATCTCCTTGGAAAGTGGGAGGTTTTAATTATTTCATTTAAGTATCTTGAGGCTATTCTGTTGAGAGATTGCATGTCGCCCGCGGAGTTCGTCAAGGGCCATCAACAAAAGCTAAATCACAAGCTGTCACAAAGAATTATTGCTTCGGCTAATGTGAAAAGGAAGGATTCAACCACATGCTACAATTTACAATCTAAATACGATAAGAAGAGCCTTTACAATCCGCAAGATATGTCCTAGTGTTTGAAAAAAATAGTTATATTCAATACTTGCTGAAGACAGAAAGAAAATAATGTATTCTAAGAGTCAAAATGTTAGTATCGCATACCATAGATGAAAACTTTTTTCCTAGTATCGTAAATTTAGGGTTCAATGACTTAACGTAGCTGCAGATATTCGATGATAGTGTCTGGAAGAGCAGCTATGGGAAATTGCGAAATTAGATACTTATCTTCAAGCTAAGATTTGGTAAAGTAGCTAAGGGTATAGTTACTAGATCCTAAACTATTAAAATGGCATATAAGTTCAAATAGAAGTCTATCCTTGATAGTAGTTCCAGTTTGTAATCACTGTTCTGTGTCGTTATCACGATACTGTACATGGTAAACATTTACCTATTTATTTATTCATTCTTCCTTCTTTCCGGCTTTAATTTGTCCTAAGCTAAATTATTAATTATGTACGGATTGTTGCTTTAATTATTACCCACAAAAAGTAGGCAGTGGAATACAATCGTTTAGCCATCGAATTGGTCCTACACTTTGCAAGGATAGGCAAAGCTACAAACCAATCTATTCTCGTTGACAACTTAAAAGAAGATGTAACTATCATATCAATAGTTAGGAATCGGATTTTGAACTTGAATCCTCCCAAATTAAGCTTAAGCTTGAAATTTGAATTATGAAATTCCTATTTATTCCCAACTCCACAAACAACCAATTTATAAGACTTGGGAGACAATATCAAGAAAACCATTTGTTAGATACTTTTAGTGTCAAAGTAATTAAAATCTTCAAAACTCTGTTCTTTGCGGCCTGAAATCATCGTGTATCGATTACTTTGATATTTCTGCACCAAAAGATGAGACTTCTTTTACTGTTTTCTCACCAGAAACAATACTTTGAACTGTCGATAAAATTGTGGACCAATCTTCAAATTCTGTGAATGGGACTTTTTCCCTCAGACAGTAGGTTACAAGATCTAGTCGCTAGTTAGTTACATGTTATCTCTAATGTTGGAACGCAAATTCTACCCTTTCCTCTTTTAGCAAACAATAAATCTGTTTCTTTGGAGGCTGAGAGATCAGATACACCATCTCCTGCATAGAATAACGTCGGACGTTGATCAGCGGGTAGGTTTGCGTATGGTCTAATTTCACGACTTTTATCATGTCCAAAATCACTAGACGAGATTAATTGTAGCAAGGTAAAGAATTCTAAGGATGTATTCACCTCTCATCATGGAAAGTGATTTGCCATCCTCCCTTTTCATTGATTTGCTTTCCATCTCTCGAAGTAACATCATTACTAACTATCTGAATATTTTTGGCGTCTTCTCCAATGAATTTATGAAGCAAAGCTCGTATTATAGGTGTCATGCCACCGCTTAAAACTACAATCGGAATATTATTCTTAGAGCAGTATTCGAAAAATTCAAGAAAATAGGGATCTAGTTTAATGTTTTCCTCAAGAACCTTTATACATTCATCAAAAGGTGTTTGGACAGAGTCTAACATTTGCTGAAGTGCTTCCCGAAAAGTCCGCTTTCCCTCAAGAATATCCTTATTTCCCTGTTTCCTCAGTACTTGACCATATCCTAGATTATCCGTGAGATAATCATTGGAGTCATCGATTGTAATAGTGCCATCGAAGTCAGTAAAAAAAATGAACTTCGGACTATTCTTCAATGCTGGGAGAACGGATGAAGACATTTCTTATTTTATGGGTGAGTTATTGAAAGCATCTGTTGCTGTAAATGTGTTGTTATACTTTCATGCAACTTGACTGGCGAATTGGACGAGTAGGATTTTGCTTCTAACTTGCCTTAATGGGCACCCCAATCAATCTACAAATAACAATATAAAATCCACTGTCATTGTGTCATAGTCAAGAGTGGCAACTATTGATGATTTGTAAATAATATTTGTATTCTACAAATAAAAGATCGAATTATGAGTTTGTGTTATTCTGGAGACCATGGACCAGATGATCCAAAGAATCCTCGTCATCCCTTAGGTCTACACCATGATCTCAGTACTGGCTGGAATGGTCACAGAAGTGGACATTTCTCTCACGACTGATCCTCCCTAAATTCTTACGACTCATACCAGTGCCCAATCATCTCTTTAAACAGACCTCAGTCGTCTCAAACCATCAACCCTAATTTTCTTGATCTGGAAAACCCAGGCCCTAGTGCCAGACTTCCACAAAATCCTTTACTTTGAAGAGCGCCCTCTCTCATCTGGTCCTCTTATGAAAGCCCTAAAATCCAGTAATGAAGCGGCGGTCTAAAGAGATCTTGAAGTAGAAACACTTTTCGGACCTATCGCCGGCATTCTTGACTAGTACTGCTCTTCAATCCCCCACATGCCAGCCCGGCAAACCCGTGCTTTCAAGAAATTCTACAATGAGATTGTTGAAATTTCCTCAAAACATTTCGAGTCTTACATCCGGGGCACACCAGTGTCCAGCCCTTGTAGCAAAAATTCACGAGAAATCTAAGCCTTACACGATGCCAGTTATAAACCAGTTCCAACTCAAAGCTATGCTAACGCTGTGAAGCGCAATACTAAAATAAACCTCCAATGATAGAAATATCAATCGAATAGGGACTCAATATCAAACACTCAATCAGCAAACAGACGACAGACTTTTTTCTCCGTCTTCCTGCCAATAGTCTTCTACGTGCCCACTCTGATTACGCTCTACAAGCTATCTTTAAATCCAAGATGGGCCCTGAATGCCACTTAATCTCAAATATTCTTCCAACAAAGTCTGGCTTCGCTCTCTGCCCCAGTAAAGGCAATACAACCGCCCTCGATGAAAAAATAACCACTGCAAAACTTTTTGAGATGCTCGCATTGAAAAAGTGTCTCAATGAACTTTTTGCCGCAACTCCAATATCTTATGCTCTTTTGGCGTAATTGATGAAAATTTGAGACACTGTCCAACACCTCTCACAACTGACGAAATCCAAATTGTAGTCAGTGCCGCTGCTGGAGCCCCGCCAGTCTCGGTAACCCTATCACGTTACAATGAAGCCATGTGTATCTTGGATAGTCCGCTTCTCTGAATCTACAATTGTCTCCCCAGTTTCCTTTATCTCTTTGGTTGCAAGACTAACACACATATATCCTTCCACGAAAATCCGTAACAAAATGTACACGCTGCTGGCTCTGGCATTAAAGTCCCTCGCTGTCGTCTCTGTGGATCTTCAAATTATACAGAAGCTGACCATAAAAACTTTTGTGCTGCTCCTGACGGACATATCTGCCCCTCAATATGCATTCACTGTCGTGGCCCTCATCCATCTGATGAGGTAAGCTGCGAGCTATACCTTAAAAATTTTACAAAAAATTACTCCAAAGACTAAAGCTCAGATCTCCTCATTCCATCTTATCTGTGCCGAAGCTAGACTACGCTGCCAAGCGGATGCCGACTACATTATTACAGTCGAGAAACCCACAGATAACAATACCGCCAAAAACACGAGCCTTACAAAAATACCTGTACAAAGTAACCCGTCCCATACTAAAAACTCAGAAAAATTTGCGGGAACAAGGCTGGCCTAGCAACCTTGTCAATTTGATTAGCTCTTTGACAACAAATTGTACCGTCCAAATCCGATTAGAAGGTATCACCAGTCCGTCTTAAAGCATCCTCTGTGGTCTACCCCAAAGCTCACCTATATCACCAATTAATTTTATGCTCTATATTACATCACTCTTTAAGCTTGGAAACACATCACGAAGATTTAGTCATGCCGATGATATGGTGATTTTAGCCATAGATGACACGTTTCAGGAAAATTGTGATTAGTTTCAATTGTCTTTTAAAAAAGCACTAGACTAAGTTAGTCTTGAAGGAGTCACATTTGATCCAGATAAAGCTGAGCTTCAACATTTCTCATGACACCGCAGAGACAAGGACCCCTCATTCACGCCCTCCATTAGCTACAGAAATTTTATAGCTTCTGAGAACACAACTCTAATACACTAGATGGCTAGGAGTCTGCTTAATCGAAGTTATATAGCTATCTAATTTGCAAAAATCTCTTGGCACAATTTTTAAAATTTCGGACTAGTTTCCTGCGAGCCTCGTACAAGTTTGTGATAATCTCGCTTCTAGAACAATAAAAATTAACGTCTATTGAGTTATGATCAACTTTGATGAATTTATGATTATGGATGATTTTTACTCAATTAATGTTAATAAAGCCTTAGCCCAAATACAGGAATTGTATGGTACTTTAAATATAAATGGAAAATATATTCATATTAACCAAAAAATTACTTGTGACGCATGGTTGCCGGGTGAATATTTTGGAGTCTAAGTTTGAGGCAAAGGGCGACGATTTATGCTGCGCTCTATTTTTTCATTTAGTATCTTATTGCTAGTACTACTTGTAATCATCCTGAGAATTAAATTTATATTACCATTAGTGTCGGGTCTTGAATCTCCTCAACAACATATAAAATGCTTACAGAAGAAGAAATTGACTTGGGAACTACTTGCAACCACACACCCAAGCCGCAGCATTGATATAACGTTCCTGGAGGCTAGCTAAGCAAGTATCCTGGCTTTGAAACTGCTTCCACTCAAGTTTAAATGCCTTTGTCCAGCTGGCATCGACTCTACGCCTATTACTAACTTAAATAGTCATCATTTTCTCGATGTCTTAAGGTACAGTTCTGGTAATTGCAGGAATTATCGGCAAAATATGGGGTGCCAATTGAGGTAAGATTTTTCGTGGCGAATTGTAAAGCGCGTGATCCAGTTCTTCCCTATGGTATGGGCCGTTCCAAGCGATGATAACCTTTAACGAAGCATGTGGTTTGCTGCGTCTTTGAGAAGCCTAGCACTCTCAGCAATATTATCTTGTCAAGCCGTTTGATAAAGCGAGGGATATTACTCGCTCGGCGGTTGAAGATCAATTGGTGGCGCTTTTGAACCCATTTTACTGCAGCTCCCGTGGTCGCGTTTCCGTCATGAATCCATGCCCGTGCCGAGTGGCATGCCATAGCACGGGCATGTCACCATGCCACTGTCATTTTGAGTGGTATGCAACTTGATTTTTTTTGACAAAAGCGCTTCACTTCTCACTCTCGTTCTTAGCGACGTCTTTTCTAGTTCTTTCGTGCAATGATAGACAGTGATGAGGCTACCGCAGCCCACAATGCCAATTTTCTTTGGGATTCTCCGGATTTAAAGAAGTTTGATAAGCTTCGGATACACCTTCTACGTGCAAAGGATGCGAAAGATACAAGAGCGGTAGTCAAATGTAGGCTTTGTGAGACGACCATGTCCGCTCACTTTCTTTCCATTGTTGCACATGTAAGAAAATGCAAGTAGATGTGACCATCAGCTAGGATAGATTACTGTAGAGAAACTATATACAAGAAATTGAAATCAAATGAATTGGAACCAGCCCTGTCAGCGATATCAGTAAGCTCTAAGGGAACGATACCAAACATGAAAATTCAGCAGTTCTTCAGTGCTAGAATAAGCAAAGAAAAGACGCAGCAGATTCATGATAAACTATTGCAGGCATTGGTATATTTAAACCTTGCATTGAGTATTAACGATAATCCATATTTCAAGCAGTTTTATAGTGCCCTCAATTCAAAATATGTATTACCCGGACGCTCAAAGATCTTAGATACTGTTCTACCTCGCTTGTACAATCAGACAGTCGTGGAATTGACCGACGCGCTACGTGACGCTCAACAAATTACATTGATATTGGATGGACGGACAGATATCTCTGAGAACTTGATTTATGCATTTATGGCGGCCATAAGAGAGAATCAATACATCTTAGATACCAGATACATCGTGGAACGCCCTACCAAAGATAATATCATGGATAATGTCGAGGAAGTTATTGCTCAGAATCCTATACGTTTCGAACAATTTAACGCGATAACCACTGATAATCCAACGACTATGCTCTATATCTGTAATGCTATCATTTGGAAATCCTTAAACATCGTCAGTGTCCGACGTACGTTGCATAGTCTTAATACTATTACCGGTCATTGTTTGAAAATTGATACGATGAAGGCAGTGTTTAAAAAGAATCGGACTTTGGTGAACTTATTTACTGCATCACATTACTGGCTAGATTAACTCAGAGCGTGCAATGAGAATAATGGCGTTACAAAAGGCCTGGTCACGTTCTGTGAGTCAAGATGATATTCTGCTATTAACGTTAGTTATAGCATTGATAGATGCTAACAGAGTTTCACTGATTGTTATTCAAATTTAATCTTGGAAAGAACATAGGGATAGTCCGTCTTCTATCATTAATCATTACCAGAAACGAACTCCTGTTCCTCAAGATGTAGAAGCAATTCTAGATAATTGTAACGGCTAGTAAGCCGATGATTCCCTGTAGCCTGCGCTATTAAGCTTAGGCATTGTGAACAGCTCGAGTATTCTGGAGGTCATAGAAACTCCTTGA